>PVLC010007509.1:0-62969 GCA_004027655.1 Graphiurus murinus | reverse complement strand
TACTGGGAGTTGAACTCAGGGGCATTCTACCTCCGAGCTATACTCCCAGCCCTATTTTTTATTCTTTATTTTGAAACCGAGTCTCACTAAGTTGCGGAATGTCTCACTAGGTAGCTGAGGCTGGCCGCGAACCCGGATCCTCCGGTCTCAGCCTCCCGAATGCTGGGATTACAAGCGTGCGCCACCACGCCCGGCTTCCCTTCACTTTTAATATACCATAGTAGTTAAGAGCATAGACCTTAGAGTCAAAATGGGTGTAAAACCTCATTCTGACACTCCCTGCCTGACTTTGTACAAATTGATTACATACTCTATGCCTCTCTTTCCCCATCTATAAAGTGAGAATGACAACAGTATGCACCTTTTCAGCTTATTGTGCAGACAATATGAGTGAATGCACTTAAAGCTTTTAGGAATAATGAGAGCTCCAAGAATGGCCTGAGATAGGTAATCATGGATTCTAGATTTGATTTAGGTAAGAGGAGAAGTAATGGTAAAAGGCTGGCATAGGGGATTCCCTTTCTGTCTTGAGATAGTTAAAAGTTGATTTCCTGAGAGTACCTGCACTTAATAATTATTTCATTGAAAGACATGGGTTCACCATTAATAATAACAACAACACATCTGCTCTTTTTCTGAGGAAATCTATACATTTATAGCCATTGCAGTACTATATTTATTATTTATAGTCTGTTTTCAATGTGGCAATATTACATAAACTTTAGAAGAGTACCTCTTTACTGTCAAACTCTTTGTAACTGTTAAGAAAACTTATGTCCATCAAGGCTACTTTTACCCTGCAACATGGTCATGCATGACCCAGCCAGTCTAAACAAGAATCCCAGGCCCCACGGTAAACCTACCATATGACTGGGAACAGTGCTGATACCTGGAGCTGCCTACCCGATTCTCATCACCCACATGACCCCAAAATAATCTGAGCAAGCAAGTGTTTGATCATGGGCACTTGTGTTTCCTTCCATCGACAGTAGCTGTTCTGTCTCTCCTCCCTACCCCAAGAAGGGCCATAAGTATACAGAGAGCTGCTCTAGGCTATCAATGATAGGCCAAAGGCAGAGATACTTAAGATGCTTACCATGGATATAGCAATGACAAGACCCCAAATAGATCATCTATTTTTCTAAAGCTACAACTACTTGGTAGAGAAAAACAGTGGAATTCCAGAGTTGTCTCCCTCCTCTCTAAAACAAAAATGAATCAGGGACAAGTAAGCCATCAGCTTCAGCTGTATGTTGCCTAGTTCCATTAAGAAGAACATGGGCTTTGGAATAGGAGAAATGAAGAATGGAGTTCCAGCTTACTCTATGTGTGACCTTGAGTAAGGCATAAAAATTCTCTGACACTGCAGTTCCTCTTTTGCAAAATGGGAACCTCGTCAACTGTATCACAGGGTTGTCATAAACACTAAGAGGGACTGGGGAAAAGAATGTCTCTAGTACAATGCCCAGAATAAATTATTCAAATATGAGTTTCTTCCCTTCCCAGCCCTTACTTACCATACCACAGAGCTAGACTCCTCTCACCAGACAGAGACAGAAAGGATGTCTCGAAATGCTGTATGCATGTCTGTTGTGGTAATGGTCATTTTGTTTTTTAGGCTTGAAGTTGTTTTGCTTGGGTTTGGGTTTGGGTTTGAGGCTGGGTTGAATGCAGGAGAGACAGGAGATAGGGGTGAAACTGGAAACATTCAAAGAATTACAATAGATTTGATAAGTCTTCAGATTCCATCAATTTCCAAGAGGTTGCTGAAAATGAAGAACTTGGGTGGGTTGTGAAAAGAGCAAAGAAAGCAGGAGGGGCCAAAATTAGGAACAATTCTAGATTCTACTAGAATTTGAACACTGAGAAATGGAAGAGGAAGGTAGAAGATGGGAAATGGGGCTATAAAATGAGGTTCATTGCACCAAAACAAAGTGTAAAAACAGAAGGAGAATGTATGTATGAATTGTTTGTACTAAGAAGACATGATCATACCTAAAGTTTATCTATCCTATAGATATGAGGAAGGAAGAGAAGGAAAACAACATTTACCCTAACTCATTCTATCCTTTAACCTTAAGTGTTCAGACTCTTCATATATTTCAACTGCAACATTTAATCTCATCCAAAAAGTTACTTTAATGTAATATGTCAAGAATTGTCAGCTGGGCATGGTGGCACATGCCTGTAATACTAGTGCTTGGGAAGCTGAGACAGGAGTATTGCAGGGTGGGGGCCAGCCTCAGCAACATAGTAAGACTCAGCAACCTAGCAAGACCCTGTTTCAAAACAAGAAAATTAAAAAGGGCTGGGGATGTAGTTCGGAGGTAGAATGCTCTTCAGTTCAAGCCCTGATAATACATACACACACACACACACACACACACACACACACACACACACCAACTCACAGTGATTGTCACAAAATATTTTTAAAAAGAGATTGAATGCCTTATGTCTATGAAAAATCATAAAGCATTTTCTTTTCTAGTATAAAAATAGTCTATGCCAAGACTTCAGATTGGAGTTTTTCATCTACATTAAATGCCAATTGCTACATACTTTAAAAGATTGAACGTAATACTCTGAATTAGTCATTACTGTAGTATAAATGAATAGACTTACTAGGTCAATATGCACTTATTTTCCATTGTTCATGGAAACCATTTTCTCCACCTATAATTCCACAGTGGTTTCAAAATAGGTATTTTGTTCTCACAAGGCACTGGTAGTTCAAATCCTTCTCAAGAACTATTAAACCGGTTTCTCTTACTCATCCATTTCTCCCAGAAATACATTTTTGCTAGCTAACATTTAAAAATCCAAATAACTCTCTGTATTTTTAAAACCAGTATAAATTAAAGCGCATATCTCTCCTTAAAACTTCTCTTTTGTTAAAAATAAAAAAACTTCTCTTTTGCCTTTGCTTAGAAGGAGTAATCTAGAGAAATTTGGGCAGAATAATAGACAAGTTTACTTAAGTATCAATGTAAAGAATCCTAGGTATTCTTGCAGAAGGACAATGAACTTTTCCCTACTAAATAAAATTTATTTGCGTTAGTAACTGAAAAGTTGAAGCTTATCAAACACAAAACTGTTTTTAGCTTTTCACCTTTGCAGAGCTACTAGTGTTATTAAATAGACCCATAGGATTGAAAGTCCCAACATTTTTGTTGCTGCAATTTCATTACAACTACCTCTTCCAAAGGAAAGTTCTTCTTCATATATATGTGTTAAATTTGAAATTGATTGTGAACATTTGGGAATGATTGTCCTCCCCATCCCTCACAGATAGCAATAAATACTGCTGGAAGTCCTGAGGTCAGGGATAGGAATCTCTAGCAAAAGGCTCAGAAGAACTTTACTACTACCAATTGTTCCTACTACTACTTCACCTCCTCTCCCTCCTTCCCCACTTTTCCTTTCCACTCTCCTCCTCCACCACAACCATATATTAAGCTTTGACTATATGCCATACAGATGTTTTCCATGTATTATTTTCCTTTCAAGGTATTACTCCAAGTTTTATAGATGGCAAACTGAGGTTTAGAGAAATTATGTGTTCAAAGTTACATAGCTAGCTTGACTCCTATCTGTCCAACTCCAAATCTACCATAGCACACTATATCCTAGAACCTACATATCATTTCTAGGAGAAGCAATTTATTGAAACCAAGGCTTAGGTGGGTGTGGTGGTGTACACCTGTAATCCCATCTGCCTGGGAAGCTGAGGCAGGAGCATCACAAGTTTGAGGCCAGCCTTGGCAATTTAGCAAGACCCTGTTTCAAAAAAAAATTTAAAAATGACTGGGGATGTGGTACAAAAAAACAACCATCCTTGGCTTTAATCCCAGTACCAGAAACAAAACAAAACAAAAACCAACGCTTTGAAGCAGGGCAAGAGCGTCCTAGGTCGGACACCAAGCCAGGAAGGGAAGTGAAGCATGTGTGGTGAGAGGCAGTGGATTCAGTGATACCCATTGTTAGCTACCCAGTAAAAGAATACATAAACAACTAGAGCTTTACGTTCGTGTTTGTGAGTCTGATTGTTTTGCACTTCAAAAGAATAATAACTGCAACCCTGTTTCTCTCTGCATCTTGATGATCAAACTTCTTGCAGCCTGCATTTCTTTACAACTTACTTTCTCCTTGACTTCTCATCATCTATCTTCCATCCTCATATTTGCACAGAACCTTCTCCTCCAAAGGTCACTAATGATATGTTTTCTATGATACTTCTGTACCACTAGACTCTATCAAATTGTCCATATCTTTTTTTTTTTTTTTTTTGAGGGCTGATGGCCACTGTCTTTATTAAAAACATAGCAACTTGTACGGGAAGTAGAATCTTTGTTCTAAGTTTTAATGTGTTAATACAAAAGTAACTTCATGGGCATAACTTGGAAGGAGAGGAACAAGACAGGCCCCATGCAATAATCTATAGGGACATTAGAAAGAACTCCAAGTCAGGGCCCCAAATTACACTTCAGGATTCTTAGCTACACTTAGAATTAGGCAACTAGCCTGTCAAAAAACACTTTATGGGTCCAGGTCCCTACGTTTCCCCCTTCTTAACTAAGGACTGAGACATGGAACATATCCAACTGTGCATCTGGAAACCAATCAATCAGAAGTAGAGTTTGACATTCTTCATCAACTTGCCATCATAACAATGTAATAACACTGAAAATCCCTGCACACGGCAGAAATAATAAACAGCCTACTCCAACAATAATCAGAATTCTAATATGAAGGTTAGAAATCCAATCAGCAAGCTGGGCATGGTGGCGCATGCTTGTAATCCCAGCATTTCGGGGGCTGAGACCAGAGGATCCGGGTTCTCGGCCAGTCTCAGCTACCCAGTGAGGCACTCCACAACTCAGTGAGACCCTGTTCCAAAATAAAGAATAAAAAAATAGGGCTGGCGGTATAGCTCGGAGGCAGAATGCCCCTGAGTTCAATTCTCAGTTCCGGAAAAAAAAAAAAAAAAATCCAATCAGCAGGGTTTAACCAATGAAACCCATGGAGGTTTTTTTGTTTGTTTTTTCGTTTTTCTCTTTTTGTGGTAATGGAGATGGAACCCTCCAGTCCTCTTTTTTATTACTGGATATTTTGGTCCTCTGTTTCCAATAATTTTCCTCCTCCCATGACTTCTCTTTCAATTTCTCATTTGCTCTCTTCCAGACTTCACATTCCTACCTCATATCTATTCCTCACTACAAGTCATCTTCAAAATGGGTCCAGGAACCACCAATGATGAAAAAGAGACATCCAAACAAGTGTTCCTTGGCCTTGCAAAAGGAAGTGTAGCAGAGCTGTCAGGTACACAAACTCTGGATTCAAATCCCCAATGAGTTACCTACTAATGGCATGACCTTGGAAAATCACATTTTCCTATATCTCCAATTTTTTATGTGTAAAACATGAATAATATTTTCTACATCTTAGGTTTTTATGGGGATTAAATGAGTTAACACATATAAAGTGCTCATCTGGAAGAAGAGAAATACTCAGCAAACAACTAGTTCTTCTTCTTCTTCTTCTTTCTCTTCTTCTTCTTCTTCTTCTTCTTCTTCTTCTTCTTCTTCTTCTCCTTCTTCTCCTCCTCCTCCTCCTCCTCCTCCTCCTCCTCCTCCTTCTCCTCTTCTTCTTCCTCCTCCTCCTCATCCTCCTCTTCTTCCTCTTCCTCCTCCTCCTTCTCTTCTTCTTCTTCCTCTTCTCCTCCTCCTTCCTCCCCTCCCCCTTCCTTCTCCTTCTCCTTCTCCTTTTTCTTTTGTAGTACTGGGATTTGAACCCAGGGACATTCTACCTCTGAGTTACACCCCCAGTCCTATTTTAGTTTTAAGCAGGGTGTCACTACGTTGCAGAATGCATAAATTGCTGAGTCTGGCTGCAAACCTGCAATCCTCCTGTCTTTGTCTCCCAAGTACTGGGATTAAAAGCATGTGCCACCACACCTGGCTTCAAACTGATTCTTTGCTCGAATGAATAATTTACTTCTAATATTTAATTTTTAAATGCAGTAATCTCATCAAACGCACCATAGCCTTTCTATTTATCTGTGGAATATCAATGTGTTATCATATTCTGAGTGACAAACAATTGGACTGGATGTCTATCCTAGCCCCCCTTCTCCTTCTGCACATTCTCCATGGCTTGAAGTTCTACTTAGATGCTGGTGACTTCCAAGTCTATTTCTTTCCCAGACCTCTCTTCTAATCTCCAGCCAGCCAGCAACCTACCAGGCATTCCCTATTTGATTCTCCAATCCATGCACAACCAACCTCACATGTCTAAAAAGAACTCCTGGATTTCCTAACATAGGTGAAGACAACAGGCCCATTTAATCATCCAAGCAAGAAACCTGTGGATCATCTAAGGACTCTCGTGCTCAGTCTAACTGAACATCTAACTTATCACCAATAAATATTAATTCTGACTTCTAAAAATATTTTTAATATATCCCTTCCTAATCACACTGCCACTATCACAGGTTAGGCTTTCATCACTCCCCGATCAGTAAAAGTCTAACTAGTCCTCTTTTGTCTTCATTTTTCACCCTTCTTTATCCTTGTTCAGTACTCCATACAATAGCCATAGAAATCCTTCTTTTTTGTGTGGTCTGGGGATTGAACTCAGGAGAACTGTACCTCTGAGCTATATCCCCAGCCCTATTTTATTTTTTTTATTTTGAAACAGGGTCCCACTAAGTTGTGGAGGGTATTACTAAGTTGTTGAGGCTGGCTGCAACAACTTAGTCTCTTAGCCTCAGTCTCTCAAGTACTGAGATTACAGGTGTGCGCCACCATGCCTGGCTAGAAATCCTTCTTAAGTGCAGGTGTTCACCTGCTTCAAATCCTTCTTAAGTGCAGGTGTTCACCTGCTTCAAATCTTTCATGGGTCCCCAGACTCCTCAGGATAAAGTCCAAAAACTTCTACACTAGTGTACAATTTTCATTATCTAAACCCAAGTTGCTTCTCCAGCTTCTCCTTTTGAAATGATTCTCACATCTTACATTTTGGCTGAGCCAAATTTCTGGTGATTACCTGAGTACACCTATGCTGATCACCTTTCTGTGTTCTCACATGTGGTACCCTTTTCTCCTTTATCTTGTTCTTGTTGGCAAAATTTTATTAACATTTCAAGAGAACTCCAGTTTTATTTCCATTCTGCAGCCCAAGTCCTTCAGGCAGATTTAGGTATTTCATCATCTATGCTAGCTTGTCATCTTGCATTTACCTTAATTACAACAATGGTCACTTTGCATTCTATTTGCCTGTCAGATTCTCAACTAGTCGGTGTCCTCTGAGGGCAGAAACCATTTCCTATTATCGTTATACACCCAGAGCTTAGGGTACCATTTTGCTCGTACGATTTGTCATTTCCTCCTTTATTAATACTTCTGCTGCTTGTCTTTCCAGAAAAGAAGAGTAATTCACTTTTCCTCCTTCAACATTTGACTAAAAATGCACATTCTCCATTATATTTTCCCTGATTACATTCACCCCATGCTAATCACACCTTTTTATCACATTCTTGGTGCTTGTAAAGGGCTCCTCCAACAACCATGTTTGTGCTTAAAAGGGTTATATTCCATTCCTTCTTCTATCTCAACCACCCTAAAATATTTAAGGATCGTCTGCTGGAATTATTCAGAGCAGTGCTTTTTAAAAAATTAATTCATTTTAAAAGACCTATTTTTTATCCTCAGAGTAGTGTTCAGACATTTATTACATAAACTCCAAGATTTTTGCCTTTCCCAGAACAAATAGCCTTCCCGTGAGCAATAAGAACATAAAAGGAAGGACAGCAAGCCACCTAAACTTAGAACTCTACAGAGAAAGACTTTCAGAAGTGGCTGAGGCTAAGACCTAGTGGCAAGAAAGGAAGCTAAAATTTCCTAATCTAAAGAAGTCCCTCTGTCTCTATCTCTATCTCTATTCCCTTTATTTCTTATTTGACCTAATGCTTAAGAGTAGTGGTACTCAGCTCCTTAAAAGGCTTGAGAAGAGCCAGAAGAAAATCAACCTTCCCATAGAGATTCTGGGCTAGATTAACCCATTGTACTGTAGCAGTTCTCAAGAGGAGAAAAAGAAGTTGGCACCTAAAATATCCAAGGAAGTGGTTTAATATGTCCAGTGCCCTAAAAGCTAAGGATGAAACTAAATAAGTAATATCATAAGGGTTCTACTACATTCTGTACTTCCTGTACTGAATGCTGCTTTATAAATAATCTTTGCAACTAGATACTGTGCTTTCCCTAGCTACAGTAAAAGTTCCTGGAGGTCATCATCCATGTGTATTTCTTTTGTACCCTCTAAATTGTCCACCTTACTAAGTATGTGTGCATGCTCAAGAAGTCTTGTTGACCAACTGATTACTAAATATTCAAGTATTTTTCCCCTTGCTAATTTTCAGGAATGCTAATTAATCACAAAACTATGGAGTCTTAGAAGCCAAAAGGAAGTATCCATTTGCTGGTATACATTTTCCCTTGGCTATGCGTTATACAGAGATTTCCTTTGGAAATATAAACAAAGGATGCCTGATGAGCCAGGACAAAGAACTATATATAGAGATCGAGTGGCCAGAGAAGCAAGGTCAAAGTATGCCCTTCCTTAACCAGATTAAAAGGAATCTCAGTCTGCCACTACCTCCTTCCCATGCTCTCCAGCTTCAAAAGCAATTATTTTCAACTGCCTATTTGCTGAATCCTGAAAGCTGAGCAGCAACTATAACAAGCTACAATTCAGCTAATAAATCTGTGGTGATCTTAATCTCTGTTTCTGTAATAATAGGAAGACTGCAGCTTTGTTTACTTTCTGAGGAGAATAGAGAACAAGGAAAAAGAGTTAGGATAGGGAGGCAGTATTTATGGCTTCTTTATGAAAAGTCAATCTGTGACAAAAACATTTGCAGACAATAAGGAAGGGAAACAGGTTTGGCAGGAAAATAGCCTATTCCAGTTTTCTCAGAAGTGTCTTAGTTGGTATCCTCCATCCTTGCCCAATGAAAAATGCCTGGTTTATACTGTGAAGATTGCCATGCCTTATAGACAAATCTGGATTAGTTAAAATGAAAAAAAAATCCAAGTTGCCCTTTGGTGTTTGGTTCTCATGATTGACAGTATCCTACTATTTCATTTTATAAAGTATTTATAGGCATTTATGCAGTCTCAAGTCCTTTCTTAACTGCATTTCTAATCCTGGGGCTTGTCCTGAAGCCTTTTGGACACACAGGCTCTGTGTTGAATGAATATAATAAGTAGCCTAGATTCACCCTATCATTAAATGGAAGGTAAGGACACATCCCTAACCTTTCAGAAGGGATGATGTCATAGACAATAGTCATAGTCTTCCGTAAACCATCCTGCAGGGCCCCTGTCAAGGACAGAATCCTAAACTGAACAGAAGACTGCATTAACTCATAAAACATGCTCCCATACTCAGTATGATTGTATTGTCTCACCATTATTTCTCAGTTCTCAATGTTTTTAACTCCATTACCTATATTTCCTGCACATGTGTATCCATGTCAGGGTGGATTTGTAGTGCCTAAGCCCTCAGAGAGCAGACACTGCGCCTGTGCTATTTTCTCTGTACCTAGTATGATGCCATGCATAAAGAGGTACTAGTAAAAGGTGACCTTTTGTTTAACCTGAACAGAGTGTGAGCTATATGGCAGGATTTAACAAACATCCCTAAAGTTGCTTCTTGAATACCTACTTTGCTGGTTCATCATGAGGCTACTCTTCCCTTTTACTTTACTTACATGTGGCAGCACTAGTAAGTAAAGTAGGCTCAGGCAAGAATGCTAACTTCAGAAAAGCACTATTAAAATGTCACCAATTATCCAAAAAGCCAGAGTGAGTCCTCCCCTACTAACACAATGATGAATTGTTTGTTGGGACTAGATCCTTACCACTTGAAAAAGAGTACAGCCCCAAATGTTAAGGTTTGGTTTGGTAGGATGGGCTGGGAAAGGATGAAACAAGGCTGTTTGGGTGAAGCTGGCCAGGGTGATAAGCTTTCCAAGGTAGGAGATGAGACACTATAGAGGTCTTAATATGAATGAGGAATGGAAACAAACTACTTACTTTGCTATTTTGACTATGACTTGCTCTGTACATAATAGTCTTTTTGATTAGTATAAGAAAGGTGATAATCATAATTTCTAACCACATTTTATTCATTTTATTTATTGGCTGTTATTCTATCTTTAATCATGCAAATTCTAAACCAAAGAATCCCTTATCTGGTCTCCTGCTTACAATACCCCCTTGTCCCTTCACCAGTGTGGATTTCTTATACTGTAATCTAACAGCATAATCAGAAGCTTCGATAGAATAGAACATAGAGGGATTCTGATTAGCTGAAAATCACTCTAAAATACTTTCTATTTTGTCTCTTCCCTCTTGGAAAGGATGAAAGAGTAGAGAAAAAGAGCAGAATAAAGTAACCATTCAAAGAATTGTGATGTATGCAATCTGGAAAGACACTTGAAGGTCATGGAATCAGTTCAAGTCCTCATTTTATAGGTAAGGACACTAAAGCTAAGAGGCTAAATGACTTACATTGATACAAACAGCTAATAGAAGAAGAGGCAAGTCTAAAACCCAGTTTTCCAACTCATGTTCCAATGTTCTTCCTTTTTATTTATTATGTTTCTTCTCAAATCCCATACCCTGTTTTACAATCTCACACCTAAATTTAACCAGTACCCTCTGTACCCTGCATAGAGTATGACTATGTTCCACAAATGGAGTGCCTGGCAGGGATTAAATTGCTAAGGTATGCTCATACAAGTACTCTACTTCAAGAAACCCAAGACTTTATCAAATCCAAACAATTGAGGGAGGTGGAGTTATTCATGTAATAAGAGGATTCTAGACAGATAAGGTGGCACATGCCTGTCACCCCAGTACTTGGGAGATTGAGACAGGAGGATCACAGGTCCGAGGCAAGCCTCAGCAACTTAGCAAGGCCCTTGGCAACTTAGTAGGTCCCTGTTTGTTTCAAAATAAAATTAAATAGGGCTGGGAGTGTAGTCAGAGTTAGAATGCCTCTGGGTTCAGTCCCCAGTACCACAAAACAGAAGGAAGGAAGGAAGGGAGGGAGGGAGGAAGGGAGGAAGGAAGGAAAGAAGGAAGGAAGGAAGGAAGGAAGGAAGGAAGGAAGGAAGGAAGGAAGGAAGGAAGGAAGGAGGGAAGGAAGGAAGGAAGGAAGGAGAAGAATCTTTGCTTTATAAGAATATTCTTCACGGTCTCTTATATAGGTGTCCCCAGATGGGATTACAATAAAAGTTTTTCAAATAAAATAAACTTGAACTGTTACATTTATGTCATATAAGTAAGACCAGAACTAGACTACTTACTAGGTTGTAAATATAATTAGGAACATTTTAGTCTAACCACCTTCCATGAGGAATCCTGTAACATTTTATGGTCCTATTTAGACTTCAAGGCCTACAATCAGTTCTTCAACAAAATCAACAAACAAAACCAAATAATACAACAGGAGAGAGAGAGAGAGAATATGTTGAATAACATGTTTCTTCTATTACTTCCAGTTAAGAGGCAGTCAACTCCTCTTCAAGATTCTGCTCTAAGATTCTATATAGGTAACACATTTGTAAAACCTTACACTTGTATAACACTTTACAATTCACAGACAACTTTAACATAGATATTATTTGTTGATCAAAAAAATGGGTGGGGAAGTGGTGTGTGAGGACCAGGTAGGGTACATGGATGTACCAGGACCAGGCAGAGAATGAAGGTAGGAGAGGCTAGGAAGAGAAAAAAACAGTCCCAATCATATTCCTACAGAAAATAATATTACACTAAAGGAACCTCAGTCTACTCCAAGGACATAGGATTCCAAACTTGCCTGTGAGACCCCAGTAAACTCTTTAAGGGGTGATAATGTCCAGTTTGATGAAGGAAAAAATACACTTCATGCCTGATTCTCATACTGCCTGCTTGGAAAGGAGAAGGTATTACCCTTGAAATCTTATCCCCCCCCAATCCATCACCATCACCATTCTTTTTTTTTTTTGCAGTACTGGGGATTGAACTCAGGGGCATTCTACCTCCAAGCTATACCCCCAGCCCTATTTTTTATTCTTTATTTTGAAACCAAGTCTCACTAAGTTTCGGAGTGTCTCACTAGGTAGCTGAGGCCGGCCGCGAATCCGGATCCTCTGGTCTCAGCCTCCCGAATGCTGGGATTAGAAGCGTGCGCCACCACACCCAGCACTCCATCACCATTCTTAAAAAAACATAGCTATCACTTTTCTTAGAACAAGCATCCTAAAGGGATGAGAGACTTCCTAGAACTACCATTCAGTCCTTCACTCCAAATGACTGAGCTAAATTCTGCTAAAACTGAAGATCCCCCCAAAGGATTGCCCAATCCAGATCCTCTGAAAGAATTGCAAATATTTCTGTTACATACCTCAACCTGCTGGCAGATCTGTATTAGTTTGGCCATTTGATTTTCTAGTTCGCTGTTGCGCTTAACCAGGTTGGTGAGGTTCATCTCCAGAGTTTGCTGTCATCACAGAGAGTATGAAGCCGGAGGGAAACAGGGAAGAAGAGAGAGAGAGAGAAAAAAAAAGAACAATAAGCTTGAGAATCAATATCATGTGGAGATCAGTCAATTGGTACACAGACATTTCAAAGATTCATTGAGCACCTGCTATGGGCCAGGCACTGTTCTGGGTGCTACTTAGTAATGCTGTCTAGCATCTGCTTCAAACTATTATTAATTGGGCAAAAAATTGCCATTAATGACTGTGTGAGTGGGTGTAGGAATTTACTGACATTTAAACAATGTAAAATTTTTATAATGTTATAATATTTTTTAACTTTCCAAAATATGTCATAGTCAATATCTCAATTTTCCCTCAGAGGATGCCCTGACATACAAAGAATGGGTATCATCTCTTCCACAGATGAGTAGACTAAAAGAAAAACTATAACTTATTGAATGATTTCTAGTTGTCAGATACTACACCATTTTTATACTGTATACCATTTATATATCATAATAATCTCATGAAGATTCCAACATTTTGTTGATGAAAAACTGAACTTTAGAATGAGGGTAAAACAGTTGGCAGAAATACAACCAGTATGCAGCAAAGTCAACACTGGAACCCTGCCCCAAGTCACAGTTTTGACTCAGTAATCTATAATTTTTGTCTTTTTGTTGATAACATCATATATTTATCAGTAGGCTCCTTTGGGAAAGAGAGATACTATTTTGAGTTTGAGACTCATCAAAATTGAGCATTGTATCTTATAGCTTTCCTTCTTTGGCACTGAGGCCTCACCCAAAGAGATACTGGGCTTCAAACACAAGGTATGACTGTGTCCAGAGGCTATCCATTGCATACCATCACTTTATTTCATTTTCCTTCGCTTGGGGGTATCTATCATGACCTTCTTTATTCCAACTACTGTCTTAGCCTGTGGTCTCCATAGCAAGAAATGAAAAAGAAGGGTAGCAATAACATAATCCCTAAGTTACATAGATGTCATAGAAAAAGTGGCAGTTCAGAAATTTAATACAACCAAAATGTATTGAGCATCTACTCTGCTCAAGGTGCAGTGACTTCACAGAGAGGAGGTGAAATTAAGATAGATCCTGAAGGATTTTATTAGACAAAGATGGAAGAGTGCAGAGTGTTCCAGGCACAGGAATGGCATGAGCAAAAGTAACCCTGAATAAAGTAGCTAGGCACTGTGGTGCACCTGTAGTCCTGACTACTTGGAAGGCTGAGGCAGGAGGGCTACTTAAGTCCAGGGGTTTGAAGGCAGCCTGGAAAACCTAAGCAAAATCCCATCTCAAAAAAAAATAAAGTATAGGGCATGTCCAAGGAACAATAGTTTAGTTTGGCTAGAACTGAGGGTACAAAGAGAGTAGGAGACAAGGCTGGAAATGGAAATAAAAGCCCTGCTAGGAAGGTCTTGATGTGTACATGAGTTTGTACCTATATATTCTTTTTAGCATTTTACCAAAAAATTAGCTTTTTAAAGATTTTTACCAAAAGATGTTGTGCAAAGTAATAACAAAATTGGGGTTGCATTTAGGACATTGACCTAGCACCAATATGTGGGGCAGAATGAAATGGGAAAGCCTGGGGGCAGGGACACTGGTTAAGAGGAGGTTGCAATATTAGACAGTTGCTAATGCAGGTCTGGGCCAAGCTAAGAGGATAATCGAGAGAAACATGTTTCAAGAAAGGATTTGTCATTGTCAAATATGCAGAGAGACAAGAAATATGAGGACTGATAAAAGGCAGCAGAATTTGGTAATTAGAGGTCACAGATAACCTTTGAAAAGAGGATTTCAGTGAGGTTTTGGAAACAGATGCCAAATCATACAGTAGTGACAAAGTGGAGGCTGCAAGTCTAGTCGCCTTTTCCAAAAGGTTGGTCCATAAGGTGAATATAATAGAGATCAGTTTGATCAAAGGGTCTAGCTTAAGTTAGAGAATGGGAATGGGTAATAGATACAATCAGTCGACTTCCTTCAGCAGAGTGGTCCAAATTCCTAGATCAATGGAAATTCCATGTATCACAAATGACTACATTGACTTATTAGGTAAATATCTGAATTGATGAACCCAGAGCAGAAACAGTATTAGAAATCTGTATTTACAATGATAATGTTTCCATTCACACAGGGGATTCCACGGCGAGGATGTTTTTAACAAGCATATGAGACCTGTTGCAATGCTGGTCATGAAATTGATAGCTCATAAATAATTCACCATGTGAAGCAGGACTAAGATCTCTGCTGTGGGCTCCTTATTTATTGCACAGAACTGAGACTCACGCCTTCTATAAAGCCACCGAAAACAAAAATTAGGGCTGAACACATAATTTAGGGTCTAGTTAGACTATGGGCCTTGGGTTACTATCACGAAATTATAGTAAATGGTTAGTTTGCTCTGCCCCCTGCCCCCCACCAATTTGTGAATGCCTGCGTATTTTAACAACACAGAACTATAACTGACAAGATGATTCTAATTTCAACCTTGCTTCATTAATATGAAAATGCTTTGAAAAAATAAATCTTTGGCTAATGAAAACACCATCTGTTGATGGCTTTTTGCCACTGTTTTCTTACATTATGAGACATCATTTGAGGAAAACACCGAACATTTACTTACTCACTTCCTATTCATTTCAAGGAATTAAAGCCTCCTCTCAAATTGGAATTGATTCTCAATAATGAACATATGCAAAGGGAAGCAGAGAACTGAAGCAATTATGCAGTCTATTTCCTCACCCTTTCCTTATCATGCCTAGTGCTGACAAATCATTTAGAACTAAAAAATCTGGGCTATTCTAGGTTTGAATGATTTGATTGATTTGGGCAAGTAATTATATTGTCTATACTCTGGCTGAGTAAACAGAGAGGGTGTGTGTGTGTGTGTGTGCGTGCGCATGTGTGTGTGTTGTGTGTGTGTAAAATATTTAATGTAAAAATAAGCATGCCTCTTTGTTGTTGTTGCACAGTTTTGAAAAATTGGTTTGTATTGCTCTCTTCTTGTGCAGTCTAGTTAATGACTGGGCCAGGGTCCCTCTGACCAATTGTAGTTAGCAAACTTTCTCAGAATAGTTGAATCGTGACAGCAAGAGAGCCAAAGTGGCGGGGGAGATTGGAATGGAGATATCTGTTGGGAGGAAATGGGGACAGGAGGTTGGCAGGGAGAGCAGGATGAAGCTCCCATTTCCTGATGCAGGAGGTTACTTCTGGGTCCTTCTGTGCTTCCCCTTTGTCAGGATTAGAAAAGCCATTTTAGCTTATGAAACGATGAGACCCTCCTTTACTTCCCAATGACTACATCATTCTAGCTCTCACAAAACCATACATATGCCTAAACAGCACAAAGCAAGGGGAAGATTTGGCTGGCTTGTGTAATTGAGATTTTAAAGGATCCAAGTTAACTAAATTGGCAGTTTATACTGATTCCATTTTTACCCAAGTTCCACTTCATTTGTGTGATATAGACTCAGCCTCTTTGTGCTCTGTAGTACCTTTCCCAAAGAGGAACATATTTTGCTATCTGAGAAAGGTGGGCACAGTCTATTCTTCTTCTAGACAGCATCTCATTTTTAAAAATGGCTTCTCTAGCCCTCTAAAATGATTACTGGTTTTTTTATTTACTTCTCTAGACACAGGTTATTTCAGTTAACTTTCTCACTGGCTTCCTCAAGAAACCTAGCCATATGTCAAAACACTAGCTCTTATTAAAGTGGGAGAGATTACTCTTATGGCACAAACTGAACGCTGATCTCCATTTGTCATGCTCTACGAAGGTAGATGTATTCACAAGTATATGAACACACACACACACACACACACACACACACACACACACTGGCCTAACACAGTAACTCTTGAAGGCTAAAAAGGGGTACAGCCTTTCTATTTGTTCTATTGAAACATCTAGTATTGCCATAGGATATCTGTATTCTTCCTTGCTTTCTAAAAGGTACAAGGGGAACATTATATAAACCTAGGCAGAGTTCCAATCTTGGGGTTTTGATGTGGAAATTGAATCTTGGGGTAGGGTATAGGAGGAAAAGGTGAAGAAGAGAAGAAAGGCCAATCCATCCCAACACTGAGTCTTTCCAATTGTCAGAAGACAATTTCATTTTTAAAAATAATCTGAGCCAGTGACCCATTACTATTCTTTGACATGCACTTTTTTGACATCCTGTCTACACACTGACATTCCCAGCTCTTCCTAAAGCCAGAAGTCAGAATCTTCACATGCTTTTGGGGTCACAGTCTGCCTTCCTTTTTTAACTGCATGTCTTAAAAAAACTTACTTTGCTTTTGCTTCAGTCTGTCACTTTATGTATCAATTACATATGGCCTTTCAACAACAGAACACACCATCTGGTCCCCAAACTGAAGCCCACACCCTTCTGCCAGAGTTTATTCTTTCCCTAAACATTTATTTGCTGTTGTATAGACACAGGCTATGTTTCAGAATGAGATACAGGTGATATACTGGATATATATCATATAGGTCTACTCTACTTGAGACTTATTAGAAAATATCCAGACCCTCAAGCCAGGTAGAACAGGTTTCCATCCCTCTTCCTTTCAGAAGTCTGTAACCATGGAGCAAAGATCCACACCTTCTCTTTCCCTCTTATAAAGAATGCTACCCAAACCATCCTTCATTCTCCCTTTAAGGTGCATAGCATAATTAAACTTTTAGCTTAAATAGGTAAATTATTATTTGGACCTTCTAAAAGAAAACCTATACTAAAATTCTAAATCCACTATTTTTTTTGCAATATTTGTAATAGCGAGCCAAAGAAGCTCAATTTTTTCTGGAAGCCTCAGTATAGTATCCTACTTAATCCTCTTCAGTTCCAGCGTCTCATGAACACCCTTTTCTTTCTCTTTCATCTGCTCTTCCTTCATGTCTATTTTCTAGACCATGAGTGTGCTACAAGGTTCAATTCTTGGTCCCCACTTGGCTCATTACTGCCCTGCTCATTTCTCTAGCCCTGATTTTTCAGTCACTGGAAAGGCCCAGATTTCAATTTCATCTAGGAGACTTGCCCTTTCCATTCTAAGAGTATTCCATGCTTTCTCTCTTCCAGATGTTTGAACACTTTTCTCCATACTAGAACACACCCCTTCCCTGACTTCACTCCTTCCCCTCTTTGGGGGGGGGTAAAATACCCACCCAAAGTCCATTTTACTGTCCCTCCTATGCTTTCTCACAACTCCCTGTGCTTATACTGTCTTATAACTGTACCCAAGACTATCTGCCTCCCCACACTAAACTGAGAGCTCCACCAGGATTGAGATTATGCTGTTTTATCACTGTAATCCCAACACCTCTCCTGGTGCCTGGCACCTAATAGGTGTTCAGTACATGTTTGATGAATAAGTGAATGTTGATTGACTCACAATTGCATCAAATTCAAAACTAAAGTGAAAGCATTCCTCCCAAACTTCTACCTCCTCCTAATTTCCACATTTCTGTCCTCAGTGTCACCATTCTTCAAGAAATATTCAACTCAAAAATCCTTTTCCACTTCTTTCTCATCATCATCGATAACCACTATAGTTAGTCACCAAGCTCTAACAATTCTTTGTTCACAGACTCTGTCTAGTTTGACCTTCTTTCCCAACAAATTCATCCACGATTCTCTATTTTTGAGCTTGATGATATCCTTGCCCTGGGCTGTCCTCTGTGCTTCAGAGTATCTTGTGCAAATCTGTCATGGCACTTACCATACTGAATTATATCTTCCCATTTACTTTTCTGTTTCCTGTCCCCTGTTCCTACCACAATGTCCAAAGTGTTCAATAAAAAGGTAAGTGTTCATTAAATGAATGAATGCATTCATAGCCTAAATCTCTGATGCTACCGTTTAAGCTACTGCCTGTTCTGTCTTCAGGAGTGACAAAGAACAAGGCATCACTTCATTGTATCAATCTTTCATGAATTTGAAGGCCATTATCACATTTTTCCCTTTAAATTTCACTGCTTTGAGTTTAATCAGTCTTGTTGCCTTAATCCTTCCTCACCTATATTATATTTCTGTAATATGTTTCTCTGCCCAACAATAACATACAGGACTTTCATCAACCCAAGAACAACATGAGTCAACATTTTGCAAACTAATGGTCATTATCCCCTTTCAGATGTTGATGTGAAGACTTGGGACAGAAGAAATAAGAAAAAACAGAAAGATATGAGCACAGATAATAGGAGCATCTACTTGTTAAACTTGTTCTCAAATGAAAGAAACAACAGAAAACATCTTCCAACATAGGGTCTTAATACTAAATGAATACAGGGCTGGAAAAACAATATAAATTGAAGGGGGGAAAGAACAGGGATTCAAATGAACGTTATAATACAGTTTTATTAGAGATGGAATAAAATGAATTTTTAACCACATTACAAACTTGAAATACATGCAGATTTATACATGCAACGAGCAGGTCTTAAATAGTTAAGAGACCACAGAGAAGCCAACTCTGCAAGCAGAAATGACTTTAAAATCATGAGATGAAGGCTGGTTTAACTGAGAAAGCTATGGGCAGATACTGGCCCTATTCCCACATATCTGTGTCCACCAAAATCACCACCACAACTCAGCACAAATTTGGACTCAGATATTGTGATTTTATTATATCTAGCTTCTGTAATTCAGGACCTAAGTGAATGAAACTGAGAAACTTTCACTACACTTAGGTTTTCTCTTCCTAAACCTAATGGTGACCCACTTAGTCTCCATCAAAGATGTTTCTTCTTATATGTGGTGCAAATAATTTATTATAGTGATCTCTGGCCTTAAGATAGGTTCTACTGAGGTACTGACCCTTCCTAAGATAGCTAAAGAAAGCTTGCCTTATACCTGTGGTCTCCTCCTACCAATTAATTGGCAGATATCACTGATATTCTTTCATCTTCACATACAGTGGCACACATTTATAGACACACTGCTACACAGCCAGAGTCATTCGCAGCCACT
This sequence comes from Graphiurus murinus, assembly GCA_004027655.1. Taxonomy (NCBI): domain Eukaryota; kingdom Metazoa; phylum Chordata; class Mammalia; order Rodentia; family Gliridae; genus Graphiurus; species Graphiurus murinus. The sequence continues at coordinate 43,440 of PVLC010007509.1, read as the reverse complement.
CATTCATGCAGGAATACACACACTCCTATATAACGATGCATACATATGCATGCAAATATAGCCTCTCTCAACCTTGTCTCTCATAAAGATATTTTTCTTTTATACTTTTATATTCATACTCACACTGGTTCAGAATAGTCAAATGCCCTCTAGTACATAGTTGAGAGGGTATCTGTCTTGGTCAACAGAAGTGGGTGTCAAGTGGGTGAGTAGATAAGTAACTGGGAGAAGGTGGCAGTTGAGGGAGAATGGGTGAGTGGATGACAGAATGACTGAGTTGGAAGAAGAACAATATCAACTGTGATAAGATTCTAGAATATCATATTTTCCAACCTTTTAACTCTCATGTGGCTTGCCTTTGAACATTTTCCATGTCTCATGTCTCTCTTCTCTTTATCTGGCAATCTCTTTCTCTCTCTCTCTCTCTCTCTCTCTCTCTCTCTCTCTCTCTCTCTCTCTCTCTGTCTCTCTCTCTCTCGTGTGTGCGTGTGTGTATGTGTGTGTGTGTGTGTGTGTGTGTGTGTGTGTGTGTGTGTTTTACTTTCCCATGGCAAAATGCTTACTCCACTGCCAGGTAAGATCTTATAAGAATTTTATAACAATAAAATCCCTGATATGTAAGTGTAATTTGATTTAAAAAATATTTGTAGTAATGAATTTGTGGAAATGTAATGCGAAAAAGAAAATGCGCTTGTTTATTCATTTCAGGAAATTCCTCTATTCCCCCTGGTTTTCATCAGCTACATTTTTGGCAGGCTGTGGGCATGGAAATGTGAAGACATCACTCTCAAAGAGAATTATAATAATCACATCTGATTTATACAGATGTCACCATAGGGTTAGGCAGTTGGAAAATCCAGCAATCAAAATGAATAGGCACTTAAAATTAAGAGCATGCCATACTTTTGCTAACACTCTGATTTTGAAAATTGTCAGCAGTTCACAAGAGACATTTTTTCAGACTTCTAAAATCCCAGTACTTGGGAGGCTGAGACTGGAGGATCCAGGTTCGCGGCCAGCCTCAGCTACCTAGTGAGGTACTCTGTAACTTAGTGAGACCCTGTTTCCAAATAAAGAATAAAAAATAGGACTGGGCATGTAGCTCAGAGGTAGAATGCCCCTGAGTTCAATCCCCAGTCCCGCCAAAAAAAAACATATTCATAATGGTAAGACCAATTTGTATCTACTAAGATGAGAACCAAAGCAAGCTGTAGACACTGGTATATTTTCTGCAAAACCATTATGAAGACTTCATTCATTTGGATTTCTGAAGCATGTACTATGGGTGCAAGACACTAAGGAGAATACTGAAGAAATAAAACACACTGTCTGACATCAAGGAATTTATGGTGTACTTATAGTGTGTTGGAGTGGACTTGTGGAGTTTGAATTGAGCACTGAAGAATATGTAGAATTCCTAAACAGACTAAGGGAGGAGTACTAGCAAGAGTTGACGGAGAAAAGGGGACAGGATATTTAGCAGATAGTAGGAAGCTCATGTGGGTACAGGAAGGTGGCATGTTTGAGAGTAGTAAAGAGAGAAGATAAAAGGGCAGCATGGAAACCAAGCTGTGCAAGGACCTTTTATATCAAAAATGAAGTTGACTGGCAATAGAGAGACACCAAAATTTGACCTTTTTAATACAAACCCAATATTTGTTAGTACAATAATACCAATAAGGGGACAAACTCAAGTGATGATGAAAATTCTGAAATGTGAAATAGTGTTACAGAAATGCAGCACATATCATGAACTAGATATATATTGGGACTGGTACATGAGAAGAAAGAAATAATGGAGAAAATAATTACTTTGATGGTCCTTACAACTGAAAAAATTGTCAGGAACACAAATATTCTTTGGGATTGAACAATTAGTTGAACGACTGGTAGCCTTTTGAAGGACATGTGCCCTGCATCTCAACTGTATAGGTAGATTAGACAACTAAATAAGATCATGAAATAATACAAATTCTCCAAGCCCTCGAATCTATTTTGAATATAAGAAGACAGGCCAATTTCTGGTTATTCTGACCTTTCATCTTTATAACATAATGGTTTGTTTATTCTTTGTTGAACAAGTAAATATTAGAAGCCACTAATCTTAATCAGGGAGATTAGTATGTAAAAGGTAGTTATAAAGAACAAAAAATTAAGTTTAAAGTAAAAATAAACACTATCAGTTACAGGACAGAAAGGCAACCTCCTTGATTATATAAAATCATTCTTCCCTTTCTTTTACAGAATCTTCCTGCCCCTCTTGGAGCAAGGGAGAATATGTTTAGACAGTCTCTTCCATAGTTTCTGCTAGCCAGCTTTCTCTTTTCTCTTTAGGGAGGGATCAAACAGATTAAGAGGATAATCCTAAATGCTTTTCTAATTTAAAAATTAACCCAACTAAGTGAATATGTATGACAATAGAAGTCAGACTTCCCCTCTGCTTAATGTGGAGAACTAATAATATTCTTTTACACTTGGCACCAAACCAAAATGATCCCCCTACACACATCACACGTTCTTTCTCCCTCTCACTTTCTCTCTCTCTCTCTCTCTCACACACACACACACACACACACACACACACACACACACACACACACGCAGCACTTCCCTCACCTCCCCAAAGTCCAAGATGATCCAGACAGCATAATAAACCACACAGTTGGGAATGATTCATATGTTTCCACTCTCTGTCCAAAAATGAGCAAAAATAGTTTCCACTTAATTTATAATCAGAATTTTCTGCACATTTCCTAAAAAATTAAAGGGGAACTACTAAAAATGTCTAGCTTTTCTTTCTTAAAAAATACTAATTAGTCGCAGACTGAAACATCTTTTGATAAAATACTTTTATGTTTCCTCTAGCCCTCATCTCCATGATGCCAAATATCTAATCAATCATCCAATGTTTCCATGTTTTCAAATAGCTGGTATTCTTTAGATACAGGCTTATTACATCCAGTCTTTTTGTTATCTCGACAGTACATATGGACACACATATTTGTTTGGAATATTTCTCAAGGCCAGTGCCTTATTATAGTCCTAACACCTGCAAATATTTGGCAAAGATTGTTCCATCCTCTCCATATCCCCCACTCTTCCTAATACCCCCCCATCTTTTGCCATTATGAAGCTGTATGTTTATACAATATGCCCTTTCATTCATGCTGCTAATTGTTTGTCTGTGACCCATGAAATGTGCAGTTGCTGGAGAATTATGTTAAGTTTTAAACCACATTTCATGAGGAAAACTTTGGTCCAAAACAAAATGGCAGCAAGCCACAGTAGAAAGGATAGTTAACTCGGTCTAGAGATTGTTTCAGTTCCAGCTCTCCTACCGCTAACCAGTTCTGTGACTTGGGCCTGATCACTTAACCTTTCAGAGTCTCAGTTATGCAACTTTAAAGTGTAGGGCTTTGACTAGGCTAGATCCAAGGACTAACATTTTATGCCTGTAAGGATTGAAGTCAATGAAATTATTCCCCTCTGCTGCCTTTATATGAACAAGAGTATCACCTTGAATGAAATCAAAAGATAAACTTTGAATTTTATACACATTTGATATAAATAATAATAACCCAAAGAGGCACAAACCATTATCAGTGTTAGCTACTCTAAACATTACTTACAGCAAATTAACAGAGGGAAAACATGTCCTATTCTGGGTACTGCTACCCTCGCCAACATTATGATTTTTACATAACTTTGAATGAATTTTCCAGAACTCAGCAGGAGGAAAATCTCCACTTCCTTCTTGCTCTTCCTCCATGCTACGTGGCTCTTTAGTTTAGCTTGGCTTATGTACCAAAGTCCTACTTCAAGGTGATAATTGTATTGTCCATTTAAATATTTTATTTTCCTGCAATCTTTGTTAAATAGCTTCTTTCTTAAGAGAAATTATATCTCCTATCAGGAGGGCAATGGGAATAAAACAATTTGCTAGCCCTGGCATTACTTAGTTAACATCAATGCGAGGTAGGAGGACTTTATAAAAAACAGGAACTTAGACTTGCACATAAATATTATACGGCAAAACGACTTCACAAAACTGTTCACTGAACACAAATGAAAGACTTGCAACTTCCAAGGTGGGTACTGCAAACAAGTGCTTCAGTCTGTAGCCCATAATAACAAACATTGTAGCCGGGCGTGGTGGCGCACGCTTGTAATCCCAGCATTCGGGAGGCTGAGACCGGAGGATCCGGGTTCGCGGCCAGCCTCAGCTACCTAGTGAGGCACTCCGCAACCTAGTGAGACTCAGTTTCAAAATAAAGAATAAAAAAATAGGGCTGGGGGTATAGCTCGGAGGTAGAATGCCCCTGAGTTCAATCCCCAGTACTGCAAAAAAAAATAAATAAATAACAAACATTGGTACAAAATTTGATACTAGATACTGGACTAAATATTTATTACCTTCAGTTTAAATTTTTAATTTAGGTGTTTGATTAACCTTCCTGATTTTGTGATACACTGAAGTTTCTTGCTTGTTTTGATTTCTTTTTAAAACAAGCTTAGAATTTGCCCTGTGTTAAGTGCTTAATAGGAATTTGCAATGGCCAATGCCAAACTTTTATTTCTTTACTGTACTGAATATGCACACACAAGCATACACTAATTGTCCTCCACAAAAATCTCTCATCTATACAGATACACTCACTCAGACACCTCCACCCACACCTACACAGAGACATACCCAAACATATGCAAATCAGCACATATGCTAATTATAGTACACCTACACAGATACTCACATACTTAAAAGAAGAGGTGGAAAGATCATGGCAAAGATATGCAATATGCAATAATGTCACTGACAGAGGAAAGAGAGTGCTGCTTCTCTGGATGGACTAGTGGTGGAGTTAGCCATAGGCTAACTCCTCCAGAATTGTCCAGAAGTATAAGAATGCAAGCAGGTTTACGCAAGAGATGAAATAGGTTCCAGTGAGAGCTTGCAGGTGAGTAGGTTATTCCTCATGAGAACAACTTGGAGTTAACTCACTTGTCATGTAGGATAAGTGACCCATTTTACTAGGGAACTTGCTAACTGTATGACTGTGTTTTAAGACTCAAACTTATGTAAGGGATATTTCCCAGATCCCTTACCTTGAGTTTCTCAAATCGATCATTCAGTGAGGCGACCTGATGGTCTCGATGACGACCCACCAGTTTGCATAAGGCACAGATCAATTGGTCATCAGATACACAGTACATGTTCACTTTCTCATTCTCGTGGTCCAGGCAGGTGATCCCTCGAAGATGTGTGTCTGGCACTGGTTCCACCAGGCGATGGCTGGTGAAAGGTTTCTTGTTGGGGTGTGTGGCCCGCAAGCAACGGTCACAGTAGGATACCTCACAGGTGATGCATGTTTTCACTGCATCCCTTGGTGGGTCCTGCTCACAGAATTGGCACGCAATCCTCTCACTAGACATGGCGGAACTGGGCCTGTAAGTCCTCTCCCGGCGGCTCTCACTTGGGGAATTGGGCCCACTGACCGAAGCCTTCTGGAAGCGATCGATTATGTTCTGCAGGGTCACATTCCTCTTGAGGCCATCCAGGCCCCGGTGGTTCAGCGAGATAACATACCTGCACGTAGGACACTGGAAAGCTGTAATGGGTTCAATGGATTCACCGGAGCTGCAGCTCGAGACCAAGATGCGATGGGCACAACTGAAGCACAGGCTGTGAGCACAAGGGAGCAGAAGGGGGTCTTCGAACAACTCAAGGCAAATTGGACAGGTCAATTCAGACTCCAGTGTTTCCATCTTTAGTGAAAATAATCCTGCTGAGGCATTAAGAACCACAGAGGCTGGGCTTTCACCTGTAAGGAATACAAAGCAAAAGTCATTAAGCACTTCCAAAGGAAAAGTGGATATACATAATTGTACTCTAACCAGTGAAGGCTTTATATCCTGGACTCCCCAGGGATGCTTGAGCAATAGGAAAGCAATTCGGGAATTAATCAGTACACCTTTATTCCCTCTACAAACCTTGTTTTTGACAAATGCCTGAGTTTATTCTCCTGCACTATTAAACAGAGCAAAGCGACCGCCTCTGAATCCTGGCTTTCTGATTAACATTACCATTCCAGCTTATGATATTGGCATGGATCATTCTCTCACATATTCTCCACTGACATCCCTTCTCTTGGACTATGATGAGTCTGAGGCCCTGAAAAATTTTCAATCTCTATACTCCAGTATTGTTCTCTATTTCACTTCCAAGCAAGATATAAGGGCTGCTTCTATTTCACATCCAGTGGAAAGAAAACAAGGCTATATTTCAAACTAACTCTCTACTTCCTGAAATGATTCCATTCTGAGAGCCTGCATAAAAAGAAAAGAGAGCTTTAGAAAAATGTAGTTCTTAGTGCAAGATAATAAGTTCTTCTTCAGAGTGTGAACTTGAATTACTTCTTATTACCACACATGGAAATTTCTGTTCCATCCCATATCTAGTAAACTGAGTTACTAGAAACAAAAGATAGTTTTTACTTTCTTTCCTCACCTTCAGAAAACCCTTCAATTCATCAAGGCAAATGTGAAGGAATTTCAACTTTTGACTTGCTTAGCAATAGCTGCTGATCTATCATGAAGTCATATTACCTTGTGAATTTATTTATTTATTTATTTATTTATTTATTTATTTATTTATTGCAGTACTGGGGATTGAACCCAGGGGTGCTTCGTCACTGAGCTATATCCATAACCTTTTTTATTTTTAAAAATTGTATGCTATTAATTAACTAATTAATTAATTAACTTGTAGTACTGGGGATTGAACCCAGGAGCATCCCACCTCCAAGTTACACCCCCAGCCCCATTTTTAGTTCTTTATTTTGAAACAGGGTCTCACTAGTTGCGGAGAGCCTTGCTAAGTAGCTGAGGCTGGCTGCAAACCTGCAATCCTCCTGTCTCAACTTCCCAAGGATTGGGATTACACGTGTGCATCACCACATTCCGCTTATTTTTTATTTTGAGAAAATAAAACATATCCAGGTCCAAATCGAGATGTGTATAAAAATTAGGTGAGCAGCCAGAAATTTTCAGATCTGGTAACCTTTATTTTTGTGTGCATCTGAGAGTAAAAGAAATCTCCCCAACTGACAAGAAACTAACGATTTTTCAGTCTCTCTGTTCTCCCACAAGCATTTCTGAGCTAAACATATAGATGCTTAACTACCATGGGTCTTAATCTAATTAAAATCCACACACATAAATATTCTATTATCCTTAAGTAAGGAAAATAATAAAACATATCTTACCCACTGAAATGGTTAGTCCTATGTATAGGAAAAAGAAAGACATCTTTTCATTTTAAGTAGCTTCTGTTCATCATCTCACTATCATTGGAAACCCTCATTGGGGCTTGAAAATTTGATTCTGCTATTGGTTTTTGTTCAGATATTGTCATTTGTCAGCGATATATACATAGTGCACTCACAGGATGCATGAATACTGAATACAATTATACTTAGTGCATAAGTACATTAGATGTACACCTAAAGGTGTACTTAAATAAAACCTTTTAAGTAGACTAAACTTAACAACACATTTAATGGAAATCTATAGGAAACTGAGCTGTAAAAGGGAAGAATCTCAGTTTCATTGGTTTAAAGGTTGGTATAATCACTTTTCCAAATGTGAGACGTGTGATATTTTTATTGTCCAATTTATAAGTGCTTGAAAATTGGTGGCCAGTATTTTCTATTTTATAACATCTATCAGCATTTACTTAGAGAGATGAAAAAGTAAAATAATTAATATATATGTATGTATGTATATATTTGTCATAGAATCTTAGAATTGGAAGAGACTTCAGATAAGCAAAATTCAAACTCCCACTCAAGGAAGGAATATTCCTTAGATAGCTCCACCTGACTTCCCTCAGACAATCAAATTTAACTTGTCTATAGATGAACTTATGCTTCTCCATCAACCCTGCAAAAACATATGCTCATTTTCTAATCACCCCTATTTGGCAAATATCACCCTCCAAGCCTAGAAACCTAGGAGTTCTCTCTGTCACATTTATCACTTCAACCACTGGTGGTTTCCAGAATATTCTGTATTATTTCATTTGCATATGTGTATCTCTGGATAACTCTCTCTGTTCCTCAAGAGTATCAACAATTTCATATTTTTATTCATAGCATGGCATGCCTCTTGGTGTTCAATAATTATTAATAAAATGTTCCTTAAACTAGAAGTAGGAAGGAATCTAACATTTATTGAGCCCCTCCTATGTTCAGAGTACTATGTTAAGCACTTTCCACACATTACTTAATTAAGGTTTTTCAGGGAGCCTATGTGGAAGCTATTATCACTAGATCCATTATATAGTGAGAAAAATGGGGACCAGAGTCATTAAGTAAGTCAAACAGGAACATATATATGTATATATATGTATGTATATCACACATACACACACACATGGCATGCCATGCTATGAATAAAAATATGAAATTGTTATACACACACACACACACACACACACACACACACACACTCAGAGCATAGGTCAGTCTAATGCCAATGCCTGTCCTCTTTTCCCTACACTTTTATTTCAATCATGTCACCTCCTTCACTGTAGTTTATCTTGACTGTTTACAAGAGGGTTTCTAAACAGCATGTTTCCACTTCTATTTTTGTCTCTGTGTCCCTCAGAAATTTCCTACCCCATTCTGATCCCTTCCAGAATCATATCTCTTTCCTCTAGGCCCATCTCTACCTCACACTGCACTTCTATTGCTATCTCTTCCAGAGCTGCAATGTCTGCATTCCACAGGGTCTGTGTTGCAAGCTACCTGGGTTGTTCAAAAGCACTGCTGAAAGGCATGTCTATATAAAATCAGAGTGCCACAGCTCTCCTAAGTCTTAGTAAAGTGCCATATAAATTCTTCTGTAGAGAGGAAAAGTTCTCCAATTTTGCCTGAAGCCCTAAACTTTGTCCCCAAGGCAGTGTGACCCTTGATCCTTACTATGAAATTAAGCTTGGGAAAAATATGCTATGGATTAGGATTGCCTCAGTTAAGGTCAAAATAGTACTAAGGATTGAACCCAGGGGCATTCTATCTCCGAGCCACACCCCCAGTCCTATTTTTTATTCCTTATTTTGAAACAGGGTCTCACTAAGTTGCGGAGGGCCTCACTAAGTAGATGAGGCTGGCTGCGAACCCATATCCTCCAGTCTCAGCCTCCCAAGTACTGGGATTACAAGCGTGCACAACCATGTCTGGCTTAAAGAGGATTTTTAACCAGGAATTCCTGAACCTTCTAGAACTGCTTGCAGAATGCTGTGTTAATATCATGTATACATTTTTCACAGGAGAGGGTTGTCTGTAGCTTTCAAAGGATTCTCAGGAGTCCTTGGCACCAGGAGTGGTAGAGGACAACTATAATTCCAGCTACATGAGAGACTAAGGCAGAAGTATTTCAAATTCTAGGCCAGCCTCAAGAACTTAGCTTGACCCTGTGTCAAAATAAACAAATTAAAAGGGCTGGAGATGTAGCTTAGTGGTAGAGCACTCCTGGATTCAACTCCCAATACAAAAAGAAAAAAAAAAGAATCCTTGGCAGAAAATTTAAACATCAATGTTCTAAAGTAACCTATCTTAACTGATTTTACCACAATAAAAAATAATATAAGGTGGTTACAATCTGTTGCTATAAGTTATTATAAGTAACTTTTCTATACTGTTCTTTTTTATTATCATACAGTAACTTCTTTAGCCAATTTGGGGGAACTGAATATGTTTTGACTCCTTCAAGCATTTGTTTATTCATCTCTCATTTATGAGGTACCCTTGTTCTGGTCACTCCTAGTGTTTCAGCATCCTTTCAACTATCCTCCATTTTACCTATCTCCAAGATTATCTAAGCACCTTTGCATGCATTATCTCATTAATCTTTTATAATTTTCTGAAAGAGAGGTGCTATTATTGCAAAAAAAGTAACTGTCCAGCATCATACTTGTTTGCAAGTAGGGAAACCAATATTCAAACTTAGGAAGAATGCTCCAGAAATAAACCCATACATTTATGGTCAACTTATTTTTTACATAGGTTCCAAGGCCATCTAATGGAGACAGAATAATCTTCTCAACAAATTGTCCTGAGGCAATTAGACTGCAACATGCAAATGTAAATTCAAATGGATCAATGATCTAAACAGAAGAGCTGAAACTATAAAATGCTTGGAAGGAACTGATAAGTGTAAATCTTCATGAAGTTAGACTAGGCAACAATCTTTGAGATGGCACCAAAAGCATAAGCAACCAAAGAAAATATAGATAAATAGTACTTCATCATAATTTAAAACTTTAGTGTTGCCAACTGAACCATAGCAAACTGAAAAAAGAAACTCAGAAAATATTTGCAAATCATATCTGATATGAGTCTAGTATCTAGAAATATACAGTACTCTTACAACTCAAGAATAAAAAAAGACAAATAACCCAATTTATATATGGGCAAAGAATTTGAATAGTAATTTCTCTAAAGAAGATATACAAATAGCCAATAAGCACATGGAAATATGTCAAACATCATTAGCCCATAAGGAAATGCAAGTAAAAGCCGCATTGAGATACTACTTAACACACACAAGGATGGCTATAATAAAACAAAACAAACAAACAAAAAACAGAACACAGTAAGTGTCAGCCAGCATATGGAAAAATTTATGTGGCTGTTGGGAATGTAAAACGGAGCAGCTGCCTTGGAAAATAGTTTGGCAGTTCCTCAAAAGGTTAAATGTAGAGTTCCCATATGACCCAGCAATTCCACTCCCAAATATATACCACAAAGAATTGAAAATGTGTTCATTCAAAAACGTATACACAAGTTACATAGCAGTAGTATGTATAGTGGCCAAAAGGTAATCAACCCAAAAGTCCATCAACTGATGAAAGAATAAACAAAATGTGGTATAGCCATGTAGCAGAATATTATTTGGCTATAAAAAGAATGGAATACTGATACATGCTAAAACATGGATGACCCTTGAAAACATTATTCTGAGTGAAAGAATACAGTTTAAAAAGGTCATATATTATGTAACTCCCTTCATAGGTAATGCACAGAATAGGTAAACCCATAGGAATAGAGAGTAGATTAGTAGTTGCTAGTAGCCTACTAATAGGTAGAGTTTTTAGGGATGGTAAAAAAAATGTTCTGGAATTACATAGGAGTGATGGTTGAACAACTCTTTGAATATACTAAAAATCACATTAAATTGTATGCCTTAAAATGGTGATTAATATGATATTTAAATTACATCTTATTGTTAAAAAAAGGATTCTAACCCAGGTCTATCTGACTCCAGAATGTAAATAGTTAACCACTATACTATAGTGCCAACTGTAATTGCATAGTATGTATGAACTCTATTGGATTGCTTATTTCTTTCTATCATTTTTCTAGCTCAGTGAATTCCTGTATAGGTTTTGCAGTGCCCTGCAACATATTTAAAGATAAACAGGTATCAGAAAATTCTCAACTCCCAATTTTTATTCACTTAAAAATATTTAAGTGAGTCCTGAAAAGTGTTTCACTCCTCTCATTACATAATAATTTTAGAAGAAGGAATTGTTATGGAAAAAAAAACAATGACAAAGTGTTGCAACTTCAAACAGTTTTGAATCACTGATCCATGCAGAATTAAAGAGTGTGCTGAGAATGAAGACAGAATGTGAATGATTCCCTGTCATGAAGCTTCTTCCAGAAAAAACAATTGTTTGTCATTAAAATGCATTAATGAAATATCTGGAAGGGCATAACCATTTGCCATATGTCCCAGCATCCCATAGGTATGACATCTACTAAACTTAAATTGAGCAACACACTTATGGTACTTTTGTTGCTCAATTTAAATTTTTATAGGTGTCCTATATATGGAACACTGAGACAAAATGGGTTAAGAAACAATTGCCCATGTGCATACACACTAATTAGTTCCCTTCTAGCTCGGACAGCATTCTTACTGCTATAATTCAAAACAACTGACCACACAACTTAGAGAAGGAAGATTTATTTGCTCAAAGTTTTTGGAGACTCAGAGGTACAGTTCATGTCAGGCTGGGTCTAAGGAGCTCAGGGCATGGTAGTGGGAAGCAGAGAAGAGAGAGAGTAAGTTTCTGCTCTCACATTACAGAGGCCAGAAGTCAGAGAGGGAGCAGGAGAGGAGGGAGCATATATAATCCCCAAGGCCACACTCCCAGGGACCTCTCCTCAACCAAAACCAAGCCCTGCTTCCAACATTTCTATCTTGTTTCTGTGAGGGCTAGGGGGGCATTCTAAATCCAAACCATTACATTCTGCCTCTGGCCCCTAGACTTCATGGCCACCCCACAATGCAAAATGCATTTAGTCCATCTCTAAGAGTTCTATAATCTTAACAGTTTTAGCATCACTGAAAATCCTGAAGTCCTGAATCTCCTCTGAGATTCAAGGTGAACTCTTGGCTGTGAGCCCCTGTAAAAATAAAAAGCAAATTATATACATCCAATGTACAGTGACACAGAGCAAACATTTGCATTTCAAAGAGGAGGAATAAGGCCATAGGGAGAAGGAATGGGACCAAAATAATATCTAAATCTAGCAAGGCAAGCATTTGACCCTGCAGCTCCACTTCTGGAATTTGGGGCACATGGTGGTAAGATTCTATCTCCACAGGGCCTTGGCACCCCAGCTTTATGGCCAGGTTGGTTGCAATGGACTGCATACTGGCTCTTCTAGACTGTCTCCATGGCTCACAGATTGTAGCTTTTCCTTGTGGTTATTCCACTTTTCTAGCACTTCTGAATCTCAGGAGTTTTCCTTGCAATCTTGGCTTCACCCTCACAGCTTCAAAAATTGCCACATTTGGGCCTGCTTGCAGGCATTCTGACACTGACACATGTTGCCTGGCTTCCCGGGCCTTCCTTGGAAACCTGGGGGGAAGACTCCATGATCCTTTTGTCCTAGCAAAGCCAGCATTATGTAAGCACCTAGGTCAACCTCCAGCAGGAAAGGTAGTCTTCCTCTCTTTAATCACTGCCTCTGGGCCCTTTTCAATCACAGTAGGTAGGCCTTCCTCGATGGTGCCCTTTAACCTGTTTTTATGGTTATCAACTGTCATGACCACATTCCTTTATTTGTTTTTATGCAAATTTTGAACTGCCCCAACAACAATCCTTACTTTGTTTGTAAGCAAAGCATTCAATCTCCTTTCAGCCATCTTGCTCTCTTCCACATCATCTCTCTAGGCCACAGCTATACACATACCTTTCTGGCCAAGTTGCAAATTTATAATGTCTCTCTGTTTTGCTTTATGCTCCCAAAATTCACTATACAAATTACTGTATGCAGACATAAATATTCATAATGCAGTCTGGATACTTTGTTGTTCTGAGAGTTCCTCCCCCAGCTTAATTACTCCATCTTATTTATTTATTTATTTATTTATTTATTTATTTATTTATTTATTTTGTGGTACTAGGATTGAATTCAGGGGCATTCTGCCTCTGAGATGCATAACCAGCCCTATTTTATAGTTTATTTTGAAACAGGGTCTCAGTAAGTTGCAAAGACCTTGCTAAGTTGCTAAGGCTGGCCATTAACCTGAAATCCTCTATCTCAGCCTCTGAGGTAGTAGGATTACAGGAATGTGGTACCATGCCCAGCTAGTCCATTATCTTTAAATTCAGCTTCACATAAAGTTTCAGGATGCAAGCAAAATGGCAATAAGTTCTTTGCCAAAATGTAACACATGTGGCCTCTACTCCATTTTCCTATGGAGTCCTTTTTGCCTTCTGATATCTCCTGAACCCAGTCTACTGTCCACATTTCTAGCCATATTCCAACTTCCTCTCACAAACCAGTCACAAAGTTTCACAAAACACATGGTCAGACTTAAATACAGCAGTGACTCCACTCCTCTGGTACCAACTTCTGTCCAAGAAAGCATTCTCAACTGCTGTAATCCAAAACAACTGACCATACAGCTTAAAGTAAAGATTTGTTTGCTCACAGTTTTTGCAGAATTCAGAGATGCAGTCCATGTCAGGCTGGGTCTATGGTGCTCAGAGCATGGCAGTGGACAGCAGAAAGAGGGAGAGAGCAAGTCTTTGCTCTCACATCACGGAGGCCTGAAGCCAGAGAGGAAGCAGGAGGAGGAAGAATCATATATAGTCCCCAATACCATACCCCCAGGGTCCCCCCCACAACCCAGTCCTGCTTCCAATATTGCTACATTGTTTCTGTTAAGGCTAGGGGAACACTTAATCCAAACCATTACACCTTCCAAATCATTCAGTTACTACTGTGTAGTCAAATATGTATATTTATATATTTGCCCTTGCTTTATTCTAAAATTGTTTCTGTATGGTTTAACTTCACCCTGCACTCCTCTTCAGACTGAGACCCATGAAAAAAGAACTCAATGAGAATAAACTCACTGATGAGTTACCAGAAAGCTCTATCCCTGGGTAAAAACATAGAAGATGAGTTTCAATGAAGGTGAATAAGATTTAAAAAATAATTCAGTCTCCACTTATAAGCCAAAAGATTGATTTTAGCATTGCCCTCCAAATATAGCACTTAGCTAACTCCTTTCAAGAGAGAAGCTGTGATTTGCACTTGGTACAATTCTATTATTTTGAATGTTATTTGAACATAATTAAGTGTCCACTTATTTCAGCAGCTAATACTCCATCTAGTTTTCATCTTTCAGGTCTACAGAGCATGGTTCTGGGTTCTCAACACTGCCTCGAGGAGCCAGTCTCCCCTCCTTCACAAAAAAATCTATGAGTGTGAAACCAAGCCTAACCTCTCAGCTATATATTGAGAATTGAGCTGAACTGTTGCAGTTTATTTAAAAAAACAAATTAATATAAAATAAGTATTCTTCGGGATATTAATATTAATAATGAATTTTTTCTTAAAAATACTAGAAACTGACTCCTTGCCTTGAGGGGATGATCAAATGAGTCCTGGCTTAGTCTAAAGTTTCCTCAACTATAAAATGTTATTCAAGTTGGACTAGAACCACCAGATGATCATTGTAAATTGTTTTCCATCTCTGACATCCTATTATTACAGAGCTCTTGCTATCTGTTGCCACATAGGAAAAATACCTTGGGTTATTGTAAACTAGCTCCTAAAAACACAAATCTTATTTATTGAGGTAACTAGAAATACCCACAAGCTATGGGTATCATCACCAAAGGAACTAGAAATAAACAAAATGCATGACCTTCAGCTTGGCCAAGCCCAGATACTGAAGAACAGTGAGCAGATGGCTTTGCCTTTCATATCTAAAGGAAGATATAATTATGTTCTAGTGGACAATTAAAAGGATGAGAGGCCCATGTGAATATAGACTAATGTTAACACCTTTTGGAACCAAAAAAAGACAACCTAATCCCAGAACACAATAATTAGCAAAGGATCCCTTGAAGTTCAAAAAAAGACAATTTGGGAACATAAAAGGAAACCAATGCATAGAATTCTCACCCTATAGGATAAGGACTGAAAATAGAAAACCAAAAAAAGGGAGGGCTAGATAGTACTTATAGTTAATAATAATAGTCACCTTATGTTTGTATAGTGTTTTATACTTTTCAAGTTGTTTCAAAGCCACTATCTCATTTGATCCTCAAAATAGAGCCTTATTGTAGTCCAGGATCTAAACTGAATTAACTGAGTGATCCTACTTAAATTATTTGAAAATATTTAAATTCTTTGAGCCACATCTTCCTCATCTTTTGAATTAAAAATACCTGTCTTATGCATCTCACAGGCTCTCGTAAGGATCAAATGAGGATAAAATAGAATAATTAGCCTGTTTTACAAATAAAAGCATTCTCATCATACATTCATAGATGATAGACACAAAACACATTATTTTTTAGAAGGCTAAAATGTTTGGAAATTCATCTCAAATGCATGATTGACATAATGGAGGATAATCACATTTCCCCCACAAGATTTCTGGAGGACCATGAGTCTGACTATAGTATTTCTTATGCTCATATGTCTTCCCCTTAAGGCTTGGATGCCTCCAAGAGAAAAAAACGTCTCTGTTCTTTTCTCTTAAGCTTTCATCACACACAAAGAGCTCAATACTAGAGGTTGATTACCGACTGGCAGAGAGAGCCACAGCCAGTTCTGTCTAATAGGTTATTAAAGCCTACTTAATATTTTATAGTACATAGATTTAATGATATTTTCCTTTCAATAATTAGCTCCTAAATCCAACCATTTGGGTATTTTATATAATATAGTAATCATAAACATTAAAATGAATATCGAATAGCAGAACTAGCAGTCCTGAATCTGCTACAAATGCAAAAGATTAATTTAAGTAACCAAGAAACGGATTTGCCAAGGTAACACATGATAATTGACAGGAATCCTAAGTACAATTCATAACACCTTTATCTTAATGCAGATTACATTGGCAAGGTTATAAGGCTGGGAAACAAATGGAAAACAAACTTGATTTACCTACTGCTACCAGTACAGATTTTCATCTATTCCAGGATTGCTTTTCCCAACCTCTCTTTCCCAATGAAATATCTGTGAATTTTTTTAAGTTCAGTAGTCCACCTGGAGAGACAGTCATCTTTACTTCTACAGAAAAAAAAAAACTGGCAATATACATGTATGTAGGACATGCTGCTGAATGTTAGGCTAAGAGGACCCCACGTTCGGGTCAGAAACAAGGAATAGAGAACAGAGGCCTATTTAAAATCAAGCTCTTACTCTCCTGGGAACCACATGGATCCTAGCAACCCTGAACAAAGGGCTATAGACAAAGTGATCGAGGATTCTGGACCATAAACTATTTTTTCTACCTCTGGGCTTTATACATTCAGACACTTCGCTGTCCTGAATTAGCATTGCCTGCTATGCCTATATATTATGCTTCTATCAAGGAAAATTGCAAATACTGGGATTTTTATATTTCAGGAGGATTTCAGGTTATATAATGAGTCTATTATCAGATCATCTGGTCTCTGTAAGAGGATGATCCAGAGACTAGGGACACTGTTCATCAATCAGAGGAGGCTGACCTACAGGAAAGAGGCTGAGACAAAGCACAAGGTCAGAAAGAGTGCTGCAGGGAGACAAGAATTAAAGTAGAATAACTCTTCTTACAAATGATACTTTGATAACTCACTTAGGACAAACCAATATCCTAGTGTGTATTCAGATGAGCCACATGTGGAGAATAAAACGATGGGACATTGGCACATTGCTCAAAATCCCTCTACCATACATACTTTAAACATCTTATACCAGCTAGTAGTCATATCAGCTCATAGGATTTCTAAGGGAAAATGCAGGATCTAGGAGATTGACTATCAATTATATCTGGCTGGGGATATAGCTCAGTGGTAAGGCTTGTCTATCATGTGTCAGGCCCTGGGTTCATTCCACGTGGGTGTACCATACACCCACACAGAAAAGGCAGAGTCTCTTATGCTATTTATATGGGAGGAAACTGAGGCACAGAGAGGACAAGTAACTGGCCCTCATAATCTAAAAGTGAAGGAGTTTGTGGCAGAAAAAAAATACACCCCCCCCGGCAAATCAGGTCCTAATAATACAAAACATTATATCTGACTATTGTTATGAAGAAAGAGAAGATGAAAAGAGTGACAGGTAGCAAGAATCACAGATCTCTAGAGTCCACAGAAAACTCTTAGCAGAGTTGTTTTTTAGGTTTGTTTGTTTGTTTGTTTGTTTGTTTGTTTGCATTACTGGGGATTGAACCCAGGGGATTCTACCTCTGAGCTATACCCCCAGCCCTATTTTTTATTCTTTATTTTGAAACAGGGTCTCACTAAGTTGGGGAGTGCCTCACTAGGTATCTGAGGCTGGCCATGAACCTGAATCCTCCTGTTTCAGCCTCCCAATTACTGGGATTACAAGCATGTGCCACCACACCAGGCTCTTAGTAGAGTTTTAATAAATCAAAGTAAACAGAAAAATATATACAGACCCTTGAAGAAGAGAGGAACTGAAAGGGAACTAGCAGTCTGCATAGGGAGCTAAATGGACTTGGAATTTCTTGTCTTAACAGCACTCATCTGATCTCACTTGCCAGTGTGATTCACACACTGGTAGAGAAACACTTTTCTAGTCTCTTCTGTACACTGCTCAGTGATGAACACAACGCTTTTTGAGAGATCTAACATACAGATATTAATGTGATGCTGTCTTGATACCAAAATTTCATTCATCAAAAAGTGAATAACTTTGAACTCTACTGAATTGTGGTATATTCAGTTTGAACATGGTACACTTTATATTTTGAGGATGCAATACTCCAAGCCAAGAAATCCAGCTTAAGTAAGGAGGTGCTTCATGAACAAAAAGCCTCATTTTCTCTTTCACATGGAAGAGAGGACAAAAACTTAATGTTTAATGTAAATGGAACACCCTCAGGCCTTCTTTAGCAACTGAGTCCGAGGGCTTAACATCTAAGAAGTTACCAGATCCATAAAGAGTCAAGTGCAGTAGCTCACACCTGTAATCCCAGCTACTCAGGAGGCAAAGGCAGGAGGATTTCTAGTTCCCGGCCAGCCTGAGCCACTTGGTGAGAACCCGTCTCAAAATAAAAAATAAAAATAAAAAGAACTGGGGATGTAGCTCAGTGGTACGGTGCCCATGGGTTCAGTTTCCAGTACTGGGGGAAAAAAATCCATAAAGATTGAATGACAGACACACATGAAGCCAGGCAAATATTTCCAAGAACAGCCATTTGAAATATTTTCTGTACCTCAGACCTGGGTTTGCCCTTTTTAGGGCACTACGTCCCTGTTGAGAAAGAGAAAACGAGTTCTAGGATATAAAATAAAAAGAGTATTCTCTCCTCTTCATCAAGCCAATAAGGTTTGCTGAGTGATAAAGACATACTCCTTCTGTAGTTTCCTTCTCGATGTTTGTGGTGTCAGCAGATTTTATGGGAGGAGGGATGTGGGAATGGACAGACTCACTACCCAGAGCAATATTTGGATGCAATTATGAGACTCCACTGGCACTACTTTAAGATCTGCAAGTTGGAGCAAGTTGCCCTGCTCTTAGAGGAGGGATTAACTAAATGAATTTCATCTAAATCAATTTGCACTGTTCAGATGATAGTGTTTGTGAAGCAACCAAGTCACTGTGATTTGCAGCAGTACTTCCTGGAGGTGGTCCTGCAAGGTACAACATGCTAGATGAGAATTCTAGTAGTCATGAAAGTAAATAGAAGGGACACAAGCAGCCCTTTATGTACCTAGCCTCTACCCCTACCAACACAACATCCCATCCTGATTCTGAAGCTGCAGGTATGGAGTCTAGCCTGCAATGAGAGGGAAACCAAAATACTGGGCCAAGTCTAAGATCTCAGTCCAGTCAGCAGAGGACTCTGCATATTGTAGTTCTGAATAAATATTGTTGGTTCACTGCTATTAGATGCTAATCCTGCTTATATAGCCAGGCCTAAAATTATATGTGCCACTTTTCATTAGAAATTAATTAACAGCCCCCATATAGGCTAAAAACAGGTGAGGTTATGTTTTCAAATGGGTCTGTCTTGGATTATTAGGTTAGATTCAAGACTCAAAACCATCACCATTACTCTATAAGCCTACTTGTATGTATGTTTTCATTCAGTTGTAGACTCATTGGAGGAAAACAGACTTAGGACCTAAGTAAAATGATAGACTTTAATCCCAGGAGAACTAGCAATGGCAAATTAAGGTCTCAGTAACCAGGGGTCCCTATTTATACCCAATCTACTAACTCAATAAAAGGTAAATGAAGTACTTTCTTTGAAAAGCATAATGCTAAGGGTTTATAGAACATTTTCATCTTCAAAGGACCAAGCTAAGACTCAATACCCAGTACACAATATTACATCTTTTATATAAGTGCACCAACTATGAAGGAAAGGTCATAGGAATGCCCTAAGGCCATAAAGCCAATGCAACATGAGATTTGGGATGAATTCTCTGATCTTCTTGGCTCCTAGACCTGTATTTCAACCACATAAATCAGTTTGTGAGGAACAATCAAGAGAAATCTAACTCACATTATATATTTGTATTAAGTTAATTGATTGGACAGTAATATATAAAAGTAGCAAAGACTGTTTCTCCCTCAGGGCAGTGATGAGTGGAGAGGAGGTAGAGAGAGGGATGTGGGGGGGGGCAATCATCTGGTGTAGAGCAACAAAATTAGTCCCAAAGCAGAAGGAAAGTAGGGGAGAACTCTATTTGGCACCCCCCTCTATTGGAACATTGCCAGAGAAACTGCCTAGAGAGGAGGAAACAGAATGGGGTTAAATGCCCAACTTAAAAATTAAATTAATTAACCCACCCACACAGTACTTGTCTATCTACCGTTTCCAATATAGTCCTTCATAAGGGCTCCTCCTCGGAGACACACAACCCTCACCATCCTCCAGCCCTAAGCTCAGAAAACCTCAAAAAGGCAACGTGGTTGAGAAGCTAGAAGCTACATGGTTGGGAGTGCACAGGTTGTTGTGGAAAAGCAGGGAGCCAAGGAGCACTGATGGGAGCCTCAGATGGGCAAGTAGGTGTGAAGCAGGGACAAAGTGAGTGCTCGCGAAGGCAGCGAGTGTGGACCAGAGTAAGCAAAGAGCCCGGAGACCTCAAGATCCCAATTTTCCCCCTAAGAAGAAATGTCTCTGAAAATAAATGTTCTGCATACGAAGTGCTAAGTAACCTAAACCGGGTCATCACCAGTCATGTTCCTGTAAATCTACTCCGCCGTTATTTACTTAATTCTTATGAGCTAGAAATGAGGGGAAACAAACCCACCTTTCCCTGGTTCGGTCGCAGTCTGTCCTGTGGACATATATAAGTTTCCCCTCTCTCCCACGGAGCTGGTTTCACAGCTAGGCCAGAAATAAGGAACCACCCAGACTGGGACTCGAGGATCTCTCCTCCAGCAGAAAGGGGATTAAGTTTCGCCAGGCCTCCCAGCCGACAGGGTGTCCACAGCATCGCGGCTGCTGCGCCAGCGCCCCAGGCAGACCGCCGAGCGAGGGGCGCCGCCCGGGCCGAAGAGGCTGCCGGCCGCGGGAGCGTGGGAAGGCGTCGGTGCCCTTTCCCAGACTCGCGCCAAGGCGCGGAGGGACCGTTCCCTTGGTCTCGCCCTGCCGGGCCGTGCGGGAGGCCTCGAGCCGCCCCCGCCACCCCTGGAGTGCAAACTCCGTCCCGGGAGGGCAGACGTAAGAGCTGGGCCCTGGCGGCGTGACCCAGAGCCAGGGCTGGGCCGGAGCCCCTGCAGCGGCCGCCTCGAGCCTCGCGGCCCCGTCACCCCTTCCCGCCGAGCCCGGGAGCCTTAGCCCCGCGCCGGCCCCGGCGGCACCTGAAGAGCTGCCCAAGCCAGGGAGATCCCCGCGCGGGCGGCTCCGCTCGACCCCCGGGGCCGCGGCGAGGGGGCGCATTTTACCCATAGCGTTCGCGTGTGCCAGCCATCTCCTACGCGCGCCGGAGAGCGCCGGGCGCTCGCCCGCCTCCGTCGCAAGCTGGCTCGGGCTCTGGCGCGAGCTCCCGAGCCGCCGTCGCTGCTGCCGCCGCTGCCGCCACCGCCACTCTAGGCCGCCGCCCGCCTTCGCCGCTGCCGCTGCCGCTGCCGCTGCCGCTGCCGCCGCCGCCGCCGCGCGGCAGCCAGGATCCGCCAGCCCGCGAGTCCCGCAGGGGATAGCACGGAGATCACGACGCTACCACGGCTAGGTCTCCCGGGCTCAACTCAAGAGTTTTCGCCCCCTCAGTCCAGGGGCAGCACCATGACACCACGGCAGCACCACACTGTCATTTCCGCCGCCGCAGAGGAAAAAAAAAAAAAAAGGCAATCCCTTCGAAAAGGGGGGTGGAGTGGGGGCAAATAGGGCTGAGGCTGACACCCCAAGGGAGCACTGGGAGGGGCCCCAGCAGAAGGGGCGCTGGGCCACCTTCTCGGGTTCACCTTCCACCGCCCCCGCCACTCCCAGCTCCCCCAGCCCCTCCTCTGGAAGCACGTTTACATGTTTTCTCCCCTGGCAGGAGTGACCGGAGAAACCAGAGCGAGCAAAGGCAGTGGGTGGGTGGGGTTCGGGTTACTACTGTACCTACCAGCTGATTCCAGCAGCCTTTCCTCCAGCGCCCTGTCATCTTGAACGAAGACACACAGGAGAGGGGCCCGATAGTGTGTGTGTGTGTGTGTGTGTGTGTGTGTGTGTGTGTGTGTGTGTGTAAGAGAGAGAGAGAGAGAGAAGAGAAGAGAAGAGAAGAGAAGAGAAGAGAAGAGAAGAGAAGAGAAGAGAAGAGAAGAGAAGAGAAGAATGTGTGGTGTGAAATACAGAAGGAAGACTATGGCCAAACTCTTCTCCCACCGGCCACCTTCCTGACCCCACAAACCCCCAAATTAGAACAAGGAAAAGGTTGTTGCACCTGCCAATGAGAAAAGAGTGTCTGGGTCCCCCAGCACAGGTCCTCCCAAAAAAGCTGCTCTATGCAAAGTTAACTACGGAGTAAAACAAAAATAGTGGAGGAGACAGAAAAGGGCAGACAATTGAAGGAAACCCAACCCCTCTTTCTTTTTGCAAAGGGAGAATGGCTGTTGTGTTACTGGCCTTGGGCAGAAGTTGTGCGGATGGATTAAAGCCACCAAAGGGGGAAAAGTAGGATTTCTTCTGCACCTTCACATCTTGACCGGCAAAACAAGAGGGTCATTACTGAGAGGACAATGGGGCAGATGCTAGCTCTCCAGGTAGTCAATGCCCCCTCATAAGCTGATTGGTCCATTTGGAACCCAGGACCCTCCCATTGGTCTGGACTCAGCCTGTCTGCTGACCTGTCATTGGCTCAGAGACCTGCTCCACTCACAAGGTGGATGGGATAGGGAAGGAGGAGGAAGCCCCAGAAAAGATTCTGTTTCTAACCTGGAGCAAAGGGGAGAAGAAAAGAAACCAGAAAATGGGAAGAAACAATGCCTCTCACATAGGCCTCCCATTATTGTGCATGGGAACAAGTCCAGAAAAACTAAGGTAGCTCTGGGTGTATCCTGTCAGGGAACCAACAGTAAACAGCCAACACCCCTGTTAAACAATGTGCTAGAGATCACTGAGGTGGAAATGAAGGCAAAGATCACAAACAGGCTACCCTCCTGACAGTCGAACCCTAAGAGAAGTAAAAGTTAATAAGTTTCAACAAAAGCAAAAATAGACAAATGGGACTACAGAAAACTTAAAAACATCTCCACAGCAAAGGACCCATTCAACAGAATGAAAAGGCAGTCTATTGACTGGGAGAAAATATTTGCGAACCATATATCTGATAGGGAGTTAATATCTAGAATATTAAAGTACTTCTACAACTCAATAACAAAAAACCCTCTATTTAAAAATGGGTAAAATATTTGACTAGATATTTCTCCAAGGAAGATAAACAAATGGCCAAATATAAGATCCTCAGTATCACTAATCATCAGGAAGATGGAAAGCCAAAGCACAAGAAGATGTCATATCATCACCATTAGGATGACCACTACATTAAAAAAAAAAAAAAAAAAAAAAAAAAAAAAAAAAAAAAAAAAAAAAAAAAAAAAAAAAAAAAAAAAAAAAAAAAAAAAAAAAAAAAAAAAAAAAAAAAAAAAAAAAAAAAAAAAAAAAAAAAAAAAAAAAAAAAAAAACAGAAAATAGTAAATCTTCATAAACTTGTGAAGAAATTGGAACCCTTGGATACTGTTGAAAAACACTGCAGCCACTATGTAAGGGATTTTAAAACGGTGTAACCACTATGCAAAACAGTACAGAGGCTCCTCAAAAAATTAAAAATTCAGCCGGGCGTGGTGGTGCACGCTTGTAATCCCAGCATTCGGGAGGCTGAGACCAGAGGATCCGGGTTTGCGGTCAGCCTCAGCTATCTAGTGAGGCACTCCGCAACTTAGTGAGACTCGGTTTCAAAATAAACAATAAAAAATAGGGCTGGGGGTATAGCTCGGAGGTAGAATGCCCCTGAGTTCAATCCCCAGTCCCGCAAAAAAAAATTAAAAATTCAACTACTAAGAGATCCAGCAAGCTGACTTCTGGGTATGTATCCAAAGGAAATGAAATCAGTATATAGAAGAGACATCTGCACCCTCATGTTTATTGTAGCACTATTCACAATAGCCAAGAAATGAAAATTGTCTAAGGGTCCATTCACTGATTAATGGATAAGCAGTTGAATACTATTCTACCTTAAAAAAGGAAAATCTGTCACATGTTACAATATGAACTTTGAGGACACTGTACTACATGAAATAAGTCAATTGTAAAAAGGTACATACAACATGATTCTACTCATATGAGGAATCTAAAATAGTCAAACTCATAGAAACAGAAAGTAGAATGGTAAGTTGCCAGAGGCTGGGGGTGGGGCATTGTTGTGTGGTGAGTATAGAGTTTCAGTCATGAGGATGGGAGCAGTTCTGGGGATTTGTTGCACAACAGTGCACACATGCTTGACAATATGTACTGGTCACTTGGAAATTGTTGGAAGGGTAAATTTTATGTTATTTTTGCCCTAATAGTAAGAAATTATGTTTTTAAAGTTAATGAATCAGGCTGCAGTAGCAGCCCATGCCTGTAATCCCAGCTACTGAGACTAAGGTGAGAAACTCACAAGTTCAAGGCTATCCTGGGGGCTGGAAAAAATATGGAAATAAAAAATCAAAAAGAGCTGGAAATACAGTTCAATGATAGAGCACTTGCCTAGCATGTGTGAGGCTCTGGGTTGAATCACCAGTACCATGAAAAACAAAGCTTTGTCAGAAGTCTGATGGTCCCAGAATAACAGAGTGGATAAATAAGTTATATAGTTATTAAAATAAATTTATAAGCCAGGCAGAGTGGCACACACAGGTAATCCCAATATTTGAGAGGCTGAGACAGAAGGATCACAAGTTCAAGGCCAGCCTGGGCCACCTAGGGAAACCCTGTTTCAAAATAAAAACAAAATAGAGCTTGGGGTATAGTTCAGTGGTAGAACACTACTGGGTTTATTACCTGGTACCACAAAAATAAATTTTTATATATGCATATGTATATATAAGATGTGTATATGTATGTACTGTATGTGTCAATCTAGGATATTGTTAAGTGAAGAAAGCAAAGTGCAGAACTGTGCATGATTTGCTAGTACTTGTGTAAAAAAGGAGGAGGCATTTGTCTCTATATGCTTGTATGTATATTGACTCTTCTTTAATGATACCTTAGAAACTGATCACACTGGTTGCTTAGAGATTGATCATAGGAGTGAGGATCAAACCTAAAAGATTCAACATTGTATATGCTGTTTTGTATGTTTAAATTTTTTATAATGTTCATGAATTGCCTTTTCAAAAACAATTTAAAAGAGCAAGGAACAAAAAGATAGAAAACAGAATGGAGGTTACCAGGGGCCACAGAGAGGGAAAAAATGAGGAGTTATTGTTTACACCAAATGGAGTTTCTGTCTAGAATGATGAAAAACTTCTGGAAATAGTATGTTACACTACACTGCAATGTGAATGTAGTTAATGCCACTGAATTGTACACTAAAAAGTGATTGAAATGGTAAGTTATATGCTACATATATTTACAACAATAAAACAAATAAAAAGAGAGGAGGTAGACAGAACAAATACAGATTATTCTATTTGTGTAAGAAAATAGATCATATGTATATATCAGTAGATGCATAGAAAAAAGCCTGAGTGTATCCTATAAACAGTGTGAGCCTAGAACCGAGGTTGGTGTTTGAGGGAATCTGTGATGCAATTTATTTTGTACCTGCATATTCTGAGATGAGAATGTCTTTGGTAGTTTACAACAAAATATTAAGGTATGTCACCACAAACCAAGTTGAACCCAAAATTGAGTCTGAAGTCAAGTGATCCCCGACAATTCTTCAATCTCATCTGGTATGATCCCCACAGAGAGCTAGATGATTTTCTAAAATGTGAAGAAGTGACCACTTTCATCAGGGACATACCCGAACAAGCTAGCTAGCTCCTGGCAGAACTGACAGGAAAGGAGATTTGCTTTTAATAGCCTTTCTCATCCTTTAGAAACTATCCTATCCCTCACTTGGCAGCAGTCTCCCCTCCACCTGAGCTTCAGATGTTTTCGAACTAGGCCCTGGCTTCTCAGAGTTCTAGACAAATTTCCTTAACCCAGCCTCTCTTCTCAGGCAGCAGTCTGTGTTCTGGACCTTTCCTTTCCCTCCTCAAAACTTCCCCACTTCTGGGTCTTTTTCACAAAGGATCTTGCTAAGAGATTAAGGAATTCAATCAACTAATTTGAGCTAAATGTTAATAGCTTCATTTGTCTCTCTATTAGTAGATAATATATTAATTTAGCAGAGGCCTTCAATGTATTAATTCAAAGGAATGACTAATAGCATGTGTGGGTGGGAATGGGGGGTGGGGAGGTTTTGCTAATCACATCACATAAGCAGCTGCTTTGAAAATATCCACACTTTCAATGATTTTATGCAAATCATTCACTGTAAATTTATTAAAGTAAATGTTTTGTATCTGGCAGGAGATGCAAAATTGGCTAGGAGTGTGTGATGAAATTATTTGTTTATAATTATTTAATGGCTACCTTTGTATATAACATATGTTGATCCTATTAACAAAATAATCTGGTCCCTGAAAAAATACATTTGACAGATTCAGCTTGAGGTGTTTAATTGAATTAATCCGAGGCAGACTCACCACACCGCAGGCCCACAGTATGAAAGGGACAGCTCATTGGGCTATTTTTTCCAGCTAAGAATGTGGGAGGGGGAAGGAATGTCTCCAGATACTTTCTACAGAGAGAAGCACAGAGCCCAGTCTGTTCCAGGAGGAAAAAATCACAGAAGGGTGATTTTGTTGTACAAGAGAACCATCGCTTCTACAGAAGGGGACCTTCATACTGCTCTCAAAAGAAGCAGACAGTTGTCTGAAATCCAGAGGTTGGCCAAAGGCTTTTATAACCAGGGAGCTCTTGATAAAATGGTATAAAGAAAAGCACTTTTGGCATGGACTCATCAATAGGACATTATTCTAAATCCCTAGTTGTGAACGGGCCATGTAGGCTGCTTAAGAGAGGAGCTCAAAAGAAATATGTTATCTGAACTGTTGTGGGTTTTTTTTTTTTTTACAATAAACATATATGTTTCAAATCTACATTGCATTGGTAATTATTTTGAAACTCGTGTCTTCAGGACCAAGCCTTAACCTGACTGTTGGCTAGGCCTTCCTAACCAGCAGCATGTCACTTGGAATCTGTCTTCTATAGCACCACATCTTCCTGGTTTTCCTCCCATCCCACTGCCTGTTTCTCTGGTTCTGTTTCTTCCTCCTCCTGCTTTTCTACCTCTGAAAGTTGGCATGCCCCAGGGCTCAGATCTTGGCTCCCTTCCCCCATCGACACTCATTCCCTAAGTGACCTCCTTTAGTCCCAAGGTTTGAAATAAAATCCATATTCAGGTGGACCTCAATTTTACCTTTCCAGTTCAGACCTCTCCCCTGAGTCTAGATGTGCATACCCAACTATTTTGCATCTCTACCTGGCGGTCTCATTGATATCACTAACTTTAAGTGACCAAAAGAGTACTCATAGTTTCAACTCCTCCTCATCTCAGTTAATGGCACCACCCAACTATTTAAGCCAGACACTGGGATGCCAACCTTGACACCTTCCTCACCCCAGTGTCCAATATCCAATTCAGGAGTGAGTCATATTTTGTGCCTTCTCTCAGATCATGCATCACCCTGTCAGAGAAGCCTTCCCTGACCACCTTATCTAAAGTAATCTCTCTGCATTATTCTCTAACATAGTACCCCATTCTTTTCCTCCGGGGAACTTATCACTAGCTAAAATTATCCCATGTGTTTATTATATGCTCATACATAGGCATGTGCATATGCATACACACACACACACACACACACACACACACACACACACACACATACACATGAATATGTGTTCCACAAGAGCTAGAGCCTTATCTATCTCTATCACAGGTGTATCTCCAATGCCTAGAATAGTACCTGGATCACAGTAGGTGCTAATATTTTCTGGATTTATGGCAGTAAACAGGAATGAGTATGGTTCAGAGGTGATCTTTGAAAGCCTGACATAGATTTACCCCAATTTTTAATCTGCAATGAAAATAGCACACAGATGACTCTCTTGGCAGAACTAGTGCATTCATAGCAGGTTCATGCTGGGAGGCCAGACACATTACTCAGGGCCTTAAATGCCAATATGCCAGCAATTCTTAAACTGGCTCTAGAAACATTAGTGTCCCTCAAGATATTAAGTGGTGTTCTGAGAAAAAAAAGGATTTGATCAAACATGTTTAGGAAATGCTGCAGACTGAATATCTCTCCGAGATTCACTGAACACATTAGCATATTAAGAAGTCCTGCCAGAAATAAAACCAATTTTAGCTCTGTTTAGCATTTCCCAAACATATTTGACCATGGAACATTTGTGTTCTATTTGTGTATTAATATCTCACAGGGCACAAGCCTCTCTCTCTCTCTCTCTCTCTCTCTCTCTCTCTCTCTCTCTCTCTATATATATATATATATATATATATATATATATATATATATATCTGGAAACATTGCCATTAGATACATATAGAAAGGTGTGTGTGTATACATGTGTGTGTGTATGTGTGTGAGTGTGAGTGTGTGTGTCTCAATTATGGATACTAATCCAAGTTAACTTTAGATTCATGGCAATAAATTCCAACTCAAAAGATATCTGAGATAAAGTAGAGGGGGATATAAGTTTAAATAAGGTGATATTTAGCCGGGCGTGGTGGCGCACGCTTGTAATCCCAGCATTTGGGAGGCTGAGACCGGAGGATCCGGGTTCGCGGCCAGCCTCAGCTACCTAGTGAGGCACTCCGCAACTTAGTGAGACTTGGTTTCAAAATAAAGAATAAAAAATAGGGTTGGGGGTGTAGCTCGGAGGTAGAATGCCCCTGAGTTCAATCCCCAGTACCGCAAAAAAAAAGGTGATATTTGGAGATATTGCATCCTGTTAATATTGACCTGTTAGGAGGGTACTGACCTACAGTGGGTAAAGAGGACTGCTCTAAATTAGTTCAAACATTCTAGTCTGGATGAATTACTAATTACTAAGAACTTACAAATAAGCTTGATGAACCATTGTCAATGATCCTTGGGAAAACATACAAATGAGAGAAGTATCAATATCAAAGTCAAAGACTAGAGATGTACAGCTTTCAAGAGAAGGTAGATTCTGTAAACTAAAGATCAGTGGGCTTAATGTTGATTTGAAACAAGATTCATATATGATTCCTCCTATTCATTTCAGTACTTCTTTCTGTTCCTTTAACTCTTCACACTTGCCCATGCTTATGGCCTTTGCATTTGCTGTTCTGTCTCCCCAGAATAGGAATTAGTAAAAATTTTCTGTAGTAGGCCAATGGCAAATATTTTAGGCTTTATGAACCATGTTATCTCTGTCCCAAATATGTGACTCTGCTGTTGAGTGCAAAAGCAGCCATAGACAATAAACAATGAAACTTTATTTTCAAAAATAGGGTCTGGGTCAGATTTGGCCCAAGGGCCATAGTTGTTCGACCTGGAGAATACATTTCCAGTATTCTTTTTTTTTTTTCTTTTCTGGTACTGGGGATTGAGCCCAGAGGCATTCTGCCTTTGAGCTAAGCCCCCAGTCTTATTTTATTTCTTATTTGGAAACAGAGTCTCACTAGATTGATGAGAGTCTCACTTCTTCCTGAGGTTGTCCTCAAACCTGCAATTCTCCTGTCTCAGCCTCTTAAGTACTGGGATTACAGGCGTGCACCACCACACTCAGTTCCACTTTCAGGATTCTTATATGACTAATCTTTTTGTTCAGAATTCACCTCAAACCTTATTGTCTTGTATTATACCACCCAATCTAAAGTAACTACACATTTATTTGCTTCACTTGCTTTTAAATTTCCCTGTTTTAATGGTCTTCATTGCACCTATCACTAACTGGTATTTTCTTGTTTACTGACTGATCCCCACCCCACCTCCACACTCATAATAATAACTAACATTTATTAAGCTCCTTCTGTGTACTTGGCACCATTCTAAACACTTTACATGTATTAACTCTTTTAATCTCAATAATAACCTTCTGACAATAATCCTTAATCTCCTCATTTTATAGACAAGGAAATGAAGGCTGGGAGATTAAATAATGTATCCATGGTCACATAGCTTAGGTGGTGGTGATTCTAGGATATAGATCCAGGATCATAAGCATTATGTTGTATTACATTCAATGACAAGCCTCATAAGAACAAGGATATCATCTGTCTTGTTTAGTGAGGGCCTTAGAACAGAGACTAGAACAATGTCTAGCATATAATAAGTGATCAATAAATGTTTGTCAAATCAATAAAATTTCTAAGCCAGGTGGGGTGGCACAAGCCTGTAATTCTAGTACTTAGGAGGTGAGACGGGAGGATGACAGGTCCAAGGCCAGCCTCAGCAATTTAGCAAGACCCTCAGCAATTTAATTCAACCCTGTTTCAAAATAAACATAAAAAGGCCTAGAGGTGTAGCTTCAAAGTAGAATGTCGCTGGGTTTAATCCATAGTACAAAAAAAGGAGAATGAGGGTTTAGCTCCAAGGTAGAATCCCCCTGGGTTTGATCCCCAGCACCAAAAAATATAAATAAAAATTCTAAGACACTATATTAAAAGGAGACAGTATTCCCTAAAAATAAGTCCAATTAACCTGTTTTCCTTCTTTGATGAGGCTAATAGAACAAAGAAAGGTGAGGCTAAAAGAACAGAGAAGTTTGCATTTCTTTGGACTATAGCAAAGCATTAAACACTATCTGTCCTGAAACTCTTATTTCACTAGACCTTCCCAAATCATTTGATGTTGTGCTCTTTTCTTTCTCTTTTTGGTTTCCATGACAGTTTTTGGTCTCCTAGTTCTCTGCACACCTTACTATCTTACTTTGTCCCTTATGTGATCTTCTTCTTCTTCCTCTTCCCCCTCCTCCTTCTCCTCCTCCTCCTCCTCCTCCTCCTCCTCCTCCTAAAACACAGGTCTTGACCATGATTCCATCTTCAGTCCTTGGCTCTTTCCACTTTCCATATTTTCTTAAGTGGTCCCATCTGTTGTCATTGTTTCCACTTTTCCCTTCATCCTGTCCACACCCTAATCTGTCTACAGGCCAGAACTTTCCTTCAAACCTAAGAAAATCACACAGAAACTTCAAAATTTACTTGTCTAAAACCAAAATTATTATCTTCTCTCCAAACCTATTCCTTTTCTTATATCCCCTGCCTCTGTTGATGACTTCATCCTACCATTCCCACACTAAAAACCGGAAAGTCATTGTTGCTTTCTCACCACTCTCATTCCACCCATATCTAAACACTGACCTAATATTAATGATGTTACTTCTTAAATATGTCTCAGCTCATCATGCACCTAGTAGTTGTAACTAACTCATAGCCAGTCTTTCTTCTTCCAGTTCAACCCCTATTCAGTTCTCCATATGGCCTCCAGAATTAGACTTTTTTTTACAGTTCTGGGGTGGAACACAGGGGCATTTTACTTCTGAGCTACACTCCAAGCTCTATTTTATTTTATTTTATTTTATTTCTATTTTGAAATAAGGTCTCACTAAGTTTCAGACAGCCTTGCTAATTTTCTGAGACTGGCTGCAAACCTGATATCCTCCTGTCTCAGCCTCCCAAGTACTGGGATTACAGGTGTGCACCACCACATCAAGCTCAGAATTAGCCTTTTAATGTGAAACTATGATCAGATAGCACCCCAATTGCCTACAAGATGGAGTGCAAGTTACGTCAAGACCATACAAATCTCCTCAAACTTGCCAGATACTATCTCACAGCTATTTCAACAATTCCAAACTGCTTGCCACGTTGCAATTCTCCACTTCTATGCCTCTGTTCATGCTATAACCTCTGCCTTAATGTCCATTACCCCTACCACTTGTGCTTCCTTATGACTGGCTGACTTCTTATCATCCTCTAAGACTTAGCCTAGGTATCACCTCCTCAAACAAGGCTTCCATTTATATAACCATTCTGGGCTAGGTTAGATGGCCCCCTTCTCTGCTTTCAAAGTATCTTGAACTTGCCGCTATCATAGCACTTGTCCAACTATATTTTTCTTGTCTTCTTATATTTTCCCTGGCCAGTATCCTTATGTATTATGAGATCCTGTTCATGGCCAGCCTCAGCAACTTAGTGAGATTCTGTTTCAAAATAAAAAAATAAAATAGGATTAGGGGTGGAGCCGGGCGTGGTGGCGCACGCTTGTAATCCCAGCATTCGGGAGGCTGAGACCAGAGGATCCGGGTTCGCGGCCAGCCTCAGCTACCTAGTGAGGCACTCCGCAACTTAGTGAGACCCTGTTTCAAAATAAAGAATAAAAAATAGGGCTGGGGGTATAGCTCGGAGGTAGGATGCCCCTGGATTCCATCCCCAGTACCGAAAAAAAAAAATAGGATTAGGGGTGTAGCTCAGAGGTAGACTACCCCTGGGTTCAATCTCCAGTAAAACACACACACACACACACACAAAGTTGTATCCATGATGTCATGTACAGTGCTTGGCACATAGGAAGAATTCAATGAGAGCTTGATGAATCAGCTATTTTATAACCACAACATGATGTTGGCTCATTGAGTTGACTCATAACATCCTTAATTCTTTTTTTACACAAATAATTATTACATAGTGTGGTTACTGCTATTATAGAGGAGGAAAATATAAGAGCAGAAGAGGGATACCTAGCTACCTAACGTAACGTGGGTAGAGGGATGAGAGATAAAGAAAATATAGAAATTCAAACTTAGACTATAGTAATAAAAATAGAGTATATAGAACCTGGGAGGAGATACTGTGGATCTATTCTGCATGGTCAAACTATACTCAAACAACATTTCAATTGGCAGGGTAGGTTGGCTTATTCAATAA
Source organism: Graphiurus murinus (assembly GCA_004027655.1). Classification (NCBI taxonomy): domain Eukaryota; kingdom Metazoa; phylum Chordata; class Mammalia; order Rodentia; family Gliridae; genus Graphiurus; species Graphiurus murinus. The sequence continues at coordinate 10,445 of PVLC010007509.1, read as the reverse complement.
ATGCCAGTGGTTTGAACAAAAAATAAGCCAAACCTCAGATATGGTTGAAGGAACAGGAAAAGTTAAACCAGGATAAAGGAAGACTGTGAAGGATTTGATGGCTTTCTTCAAATATTTAAAGGTCTTTGTTATGGGTTGAATTGTATACCCCTAAAAGATAAGTGAAAGTCCTATCCCTCAAAACCCCAGGATGCTACCTTATTTAAGAATAATATAGCCAAGCATGGTGGCACACACTTGTAATCCCAGTACTTGGGAGCCTGAGACAGGAGAATCTGGGTTTGTGGCCAGCCTTGGCTACTTAGTGAGGCCCTCCCCAACTTAGTGAGACCCTGTTTCAAAATAAAGGCTAAAAGAATAGAGCTGGGGATGTAGCTCAGAGGTAGGACACCCCTGTGTTCAATCCCCAGTACCACCAAAAAATAAAAATAAAAAAGAATAATATAAGACAGATGTGGTGGCACACACCTGTAACCCTAGTACCTGAGAGGCTGAGACGGGAGGATCACAGGTTCAAGGCCAGTCTCATCAACTTAGCAAGGCCCTCAGCAACTTAGTGAGACCCTGTTTCAAAATAAAGAATAAAAAAGGTTGGGGGTGTAGCTAGGAGATAGAATGCCCCTGGGCTCAATTCCCAGGAGAGAGGGGGGGCAAGGGGAGAGAGACGAGATGGGAGAGGGGAGAGGGGAGAGGGAAGAGGGGAGAGGGGAGACGGGAGACGGGAGAGGGGAGAAGAGAGAGAGATTTTTGCAGATGTGATTAATTGAAGTGAAGTTATATTGGAATATGGTGGGTCTTTATTCCAATATAACTGGTGCCCTTATGAGAAGAGGGAAATTTGTTTTTTTTTTCTTTAAAAAATTAAAATCCATTTTTTTTAACTTGGTGCACTGTAATTACACATCTTTGTTTGGTACAAGCTAGTATAGGTAAAGACATCCATGCACACATTTCTCATTTAACCCTTCCCCAATTCCCGCCCCAATCCCTCCTCTTCCCTCCTTCTCAAGATCAGTTTAGTGATTTCATAGAAAGTACGTCATGTTCATTAGGGTGTCCTCCCTACCCCCTTCACCTTCCATTAAGTCAAATTCTTTGTTCATCTAAGGATTCTCCTTCATCTGGAGTCAGAAGAGGGAAATTTGAACACAGACATAGAAGGAACACATCTGCATGAAGATGAAGGCAGAGATTGGAATTACACTGCTTCAAGCCAACAATCAAGGACTCACACACACAACTAGAAGACACAAGGATGGTTTCCTCCCTAGAGCCTTTGAATGGAAAATAGTTCTCTCAGCCCCATTGATTTCACATTTCTGACCTCCAGAATTGTAAGACAATGAATTTCTGTTTTTTAAGCCACACAATTCTTGATACTTTGTTATGGCAGCCATAGGAAACTAATACAGGCTGTCATGGAATGGAGGGAGCAGATTTGTTCAGTGTAAAACCCAAAGGATGGGAGATACAGGAGATAGAAATTCTTCTTTATATTGAATGGTAACTTCAGTCACACTCTTCAAAGATTCAAATGAGCTGCCATGAGAGCTAGTGAGCTCTTCATCCCTGGAGGTCTATATGTTGGCTAGCAGTTTGGCAGAAATTGTAATGAGAGTATTAGTAATCATAGGACAGATACCACCCCTATCCCGATTTCAACAAGCCAGCTTCAAAAAGATGCTTATGACACACTTGAAGATTTTTTTAATGCAGATAGGATATGTGACTATATAAAGATACTACGTCAATTTTTAAGTGAAAATAATAGTATAATGGTTATAATGTGAGAGGGAGAGAAAGAGGGAGAAAGAAGAAAGAGACATCCTGTCTTTTAGAAACACACACTAAATTGTTCATGGAGAAAATTATATGAATGTCTAGGATTTGCTTTAAAATAATTCAGAGGAAGAGGAGATGGGCTGGTGTGTTGATAAAACGAGATTGGCCATGTGTTGGTAATTGTTGAAATTGGATGATGGATACATGGGGGTTCATTTATACTATCCTCTCTACTTTATTTATGTTTGAGATTTTCCATAATCAAAAGTTTAATAAAAACTACCTGCTACCATATACTGAGCACCTATGATGTGCCAGTAACAATGCTAAATGCTCATAAAGCATTATCTCATTTAACTCAATTATAGCACATAAAAATACCTAAATGAAAAGAGATATATGTCAGCTGGGAGTGATGGTGCACATTTGCAATCCCAGTACTTGGGAGGCTTGTAATCCAAGAACTTGGAAAATATCAGGTTAAAGGACAGTCTCAGCAAGTAGTGAGACTTTCAGCAACCTAGTGAGACCCTGTTTCTAAATAAAATAAAATAAGCCTGGGGGTGTAGCTCAGAGGTAGAATGCCCTTGAGTTCAATATCCAGTGCCACACACACACACAAAAAGAGATATATGTCTATATAGGAAGATACAGTATTGTCTCCACTGAGGTTTCTCCTCCATTATCTAAAGTCCCTCTTGTATCCCCATTGCTTCCTAGCTTCTGCATATGAGAGAAAAGTAGCTTTTAATATATTCTGGATATTAGTCCTTTCAGAAGAGTAGCTGATAAGAATGTTCTCCCATTCTGTAGGCTCTCTTCACACTCTTGATTGTTTCCTTTGCTGTGCAGACGCTTTTTTTTTAAATTTGATGTCATATCATTTATTGATTCTTGGTTTTATTTCCTTATCTTCAGGGGTCTTATTGAGGAAGTCTCTACCTGTGCCTATATGTTGGAGAGTTTGTCCCATGTTTTCTTCTGGTAATTGAAAGTTTTTCGTCTAATTTCTAAGTCTTGGATACATTTGAGTTGTCTAGTTTCATTCTTCTCCATATGAATATCCAGTTTTTCCACTCTCATTTGTTAAAAGGCTGTCTTTTCTCCCATGTATGTTTTTGGCATTTAGGCAGGGATCAGATGACTGTGACTTTCTTCTTTGTGCATTATTTCTTTATGATTTCTGTAGTTCTGTCTTAGTAGTCATAGATTTTTTTTTAGTTTATGCTTACCTTAGAAGATTTTTATTTCTCCTTTGATTCTGAAGGATAGCTTTGGAGGATATAGCAATCTTGGTTGGAAGTTATTTTCTTTCAGGGCTTAGAATGAGGTATTCCTGGTTTTTAAAGTTTAGGTTGAGAATTCAGGAGTAATTCTTATTGTCTTACCTCTGAGTGTGACCTTACCTTTTTCTCTTGAGGCTTTTAAGATTCTCTTCATATGCTTTATGTTAGGTTTTTTTTTAAATTATAATGTATTATGGAGAGGTTAATTTTTATTTTGTCTATTTGGATTTCTGAGTGCCCCCTGAGTGTGAATATCAATCTCGTTACTCACATTTGGAATGTTCTTTGGTATTATTTCTTTGAGGAGTTTATCTCTGCACTTGATTTGTGCTTCCTGACCTTCTTAAATACCAATTACTCTTAGCTTTGTTCTCTTAATGTTTTCACAGTTTCCCTGGATGTTCTGATCATGGTCTCTTTTTGTCTTTTCTTTATTACTAAGTGTTCAGGTTCATATATCCTGTCTTCTATGCCTGAGGATCTATTTCCATGAGGTCTAGTCTTGTTTTCCATGGGGTGACACTTTCTGCTAAATTTTTTATTTGACTTACTATCTCTTTCATTTCATTCAGAATTTCTGTTTGAGCCGGGTGTGGTGGCACACGCTTGTAATCCCAGTACTTGGGAGGCTGAGAGCGGAGGATCCAGGTTCGCCACCAGCCTCAGCTACCTAGTGAGGCATTCCGCAACTTAGTGAGACCCTGTTTCAAAATAAAGAATAAAAAATAGGGCTAGGGGTATAGCTCGGAGGTAGAATGCCCCTGAATTCAATCTCCAGTACCAAAGAAAGAGAAAAAAATAGGACTAGAGTGTAGCTCTGAGGTAGAATGCCCCTGGGTTCAATCCCTAGTACTGCCAAAAAAAGAATTTCTGTTTGGTACTTTTCCAGAGTTTTGATTTCTTTGCTGATATGTTCTTTCACATTCCATATACTCTCTCTGAATTCATTCTTTACATAACTTTTTAGATCTTTGATCATATTAAAAATAAAAATTCTGAATTCTTCTGAGAAATTCTGTACCTCTATATCAGCAAATTCAGTTGTTGGAGGGTTGTAAGTCTTTGAAGGTATCTTGTTAGTTTGTTTCCTCATGTTTTCAGAAGTCTTATACTTGCCTATCTGGTTGAGGTATATTCCTCTTCCTCTTTTATGTGAGGTTCCTTCTGCTCTTGGTATATGTATAATGAATCCAGCCAAACCACCTTCACATAATCTTAAGAAAGGTGGACACTTACCAGCCCAGTGGAAACAGTAAAGTAGGATCTGAAACAAGGGCAACTGAGCAGCACTATCACACTTCCTCAACTCCTGAAGTTTGTTTTCTAAAATTCAGTCTAGTCAATCTTTCTGCTTCAGCTACTGGCTTTCCTTAAGAAAACTTGTGGAAGCAGCAGCCATAGTACACCATTCCTGAGGAGAGCAGACCCGCAGTTTCCTCTCCACAAGCAAGAACAAAAATCAATAAAAATTTTGAAGGAATTTTAAAATTTCTTTCTAAAGAAATAAAAGTTTCTTTCTAAAGAAATACAAGTTTCAAGGAATGAAAATGCAGTCCAGATGGACATAATTGGAAAAGTGAAAAAGATATCAAAATATATGATAATTAACAGGACACAGTAGCACATGCCTGTAATCCCAGCAACTCGGGAGGCTGAGGCAGGAGGATCACAAGTTCCAGGCCAGCCTGGGAAACTTAGAAATACCCTATCTCAAAATAAAAAATGAAAAGGGCTGAGAGTGTAGCTCAGTGGTAGAGCACCCCTGGGTTTGATCATCGATACTACAAAACATATGATAATTAATACAGCAATCTTACATTTTATTTCAAAGAACTTCTAATAAATACATATATAATAAAATAAGATCTAAACATGTGACTATAAAGCAACTGGATTGATTTTCATGGGAGCCTTATATAAATTAAACTCAGAGGTTCAGTTCCTGATTGGTCAGCTCCAAGGCAGAAACATCTAGGAAGTGGTGAGAGCAAGAACAGACAAGGGACATATATAGACCCCAATGCCACAACTTCTGTGACCTACCTCCTTCAGCCACACTTACAGTTGCCACTAAGCAAATCCATTCAAATTACCAATACATTTGAATGGATTTATCCACTGATGAGGTCAGAGCCCTTATAATTCAATTATTTCACTTCTGAACATTGCTGCATTGCCAACACATGGAATTTTGGGGGGAACATTTCCAGATCCAAGTGATAACATCCCTCCCCTGGACCTCCAAAGAGCTCATGACCATCTCACAATGTAAAATGCATTCAGTCCTTCTCCAGGAGTCCCCATAGCATTAACAGTTTCAGCATTGCCCAAAAGTCCAAGTCCAAAATCTCCTCTGAAACTAAAGGCAAACTCTTAGCTGTTAGCTCCTATAAAAATGAAAAAGCAAGGTACATGCTTCTACTACTCAATGACACAAAGTAAACTTTCTCATTTCAAAAGGGAAGAATGGGACATAGAAACAAGGGATGGGACCAAAGCAAGACCAAAACCCAGCCAAGCAAATATTAAGTCCTATAGTTTCACATCTGGCATCTGGGGCACACAAGGTGAGATACAATCTCTGAAGGACTTGGACAGCCCTCTCCCTATGGCCTTGCTGGTTGTAGTCCACATGGACTCTCTTCTTATGCTGATAGCCTACAGCTTCCCCTGGCAGATTTTCCACATCCGTGCCATCTCTTAATTCCTGGGGTCTCCATTGCAGCTTTGCCCATACTCTCACTGCTTCATGCTTCACCCCCTCAGGGACTATTGCAGGGATTCCAACCCTGTTACCATTGCCTGGCCTTCATTTGACATCTGGGTGTAAACTTCCATGAACACTTATCTCCAGAATCCTGCATTCCTGCAGAGCCAGCACGACATTAAAATGCCAAGGTCTGCCACCAACTCAAGCTGAACCCTCTTGAACCAGGTTTGCAGCGGCCTCTGAGTGCCTGGAAACTAAAACAAATCCTGGTAGAACAGCTTCTTGGGTGGCCCTATGAAAGCATGGTGCCCCCAAAACCTCTTCTCAAAGTCACCTCTTTCAAACAAATTTCCACTGTTACATCCTTGAAAGAAAACCATAAAAAGTTAGGAGGAAAATCATGAGACTACAATAAGCAATATTAGAGCAGTACTAGGGTATGCTTGCTCTCTGATGGAAATAGTTGTGTGATATTCTATTTATCCATAACTTGGTAGATGTACATTTGAGTTTTTCTCACTTTTTGGCTATAATGAGTTATTGGTACAATGAACATTTACGTACAAGTTTTTGTATAAATATATATTTTCAATTATTTTGAATGTATACCTAAGAGTAGAACTGCTAGGTCATATGGTCCTCGATGTTTAACTTGTCCAGGACCTACCAGACTGTTTCCAAAGTGACTGCAACACTTTATAATCGCATCAGCAGTATATGAGAGCTCCAATATCTCTACATATACACTAACATGTATTATTTGACTTTTTGGTAATAGCCACCCTATGTGTGGGGGGTAGTATGTCACTATAATTTGGGTTGTTTCCCTGATGGCCAGTGATGTTGGATATATGCCTATGGGCTTATTGACCATGGGTATCTTTGGAGAAACATCTATTCATGTCCTTTGCCCATTTGTTTGTTGATTTATTTACTTATTGGACTATGGATTTATTTGATTGGGGCTTTATTTATTTATTGTTACTGAATATTATACCCAGGGGCATTCTACCACTGATCTATACCCCTCAGACCTTTTTATTTAATTTATTTTGATTATCTATTTAATTACCTATTTGAGTATTTGGGATTGAACCCAGGGCCATTCTACCTCCAAGCTACATCCCCAGCCCTATTTTATTTTTTATTTTGAAACTAAGTTGCAAAGGGCCTCTTTAAGTTGGTGAGGTTGGCTGCGAACCTGTGATCCTCCTACCTCAGCCTCCCAAGTACCGGGATTACAGGAATGTGCTATCACACCAAGCATATTTATATTTGAGACAGGGTCTCACTAAATTTCCCAAGCTGGCCTCAAATCTGTAATCCTCCTGCCTCAGCCTCCCCAACAGTTGGGATTACAGGTGTACACCACACACTGAGCTAAAATCTAAAGTTTTTGAATGCTGACATGATGCCACCACACTTAGCTTATAACTGATTTTTCTATATTGATCTTGCATGCTGCAATTTTGCTGAACTACTAATCCCAATAGTACTCCGTGGACTCCTTAAGAATTTTTACATATAAGATCATGCCACCTGTAAACAAAGATAATTTTACTTATTCTTTCCAATCTGAATGTTTTTTATTTCATATTCTTTCCTACTTGCCGTAGCTAGAACCTCCAGTACAATGTTGAATAGAAGTATCTTGTTCCTGATCTCAGGAGAAAATTTCAACATTTTACCACTGATGATGTTAGCTGTAGGGTTTTCATAGACGCCCTTTATTAGGGTGAAGAAATTCTGTTCTATTCCTAGTTTGTTGAGAGTTTTTTTAATCAGGAAAAGGGTATTGTATTTTTTTCAAATTTTTTTTTCTGAATCTATTGAGATGGTCGTGTGGTTTTTATCCTTTATTCTATTGATGTACCCAGCGTGATTTTGAAGAACATATTGTAAGAACTACTGGAGGAATCTTCTAACCACAGAGAAAGAAATTTCCTTTACTTTACCAAAAGTATCCTTCACAAAACAGTGCTAAAAAAAAATCTTTTTCTGAGCCTAGGATAAAGCATGCTTGGGAGCAATATAAGTGGGCAGGCACTAGGAGGAGTGATTGAGAGATACTCCAAAGTACCCCTCCAGAAACACCCTGTGATAAAAACAAATTTTAATCCCATGACTTTAAAATTCCGTTTTCTATTTTAGGGAAGTTGCAGAAGGAAGAGGCTTAAAACTCAGTAAACTACATTGTTGTATGCAAGAGTAAGCTAAATTGGCCAGAAACACATTTCAGATGGTCTTCCTTCTCCCAGAGTGTAAAGATAACTATGGCTCTGTTGCAGCAGATGTGGGATCTCAGAAATTCTGAGTCAAGCCAAAAACAAGAACACACTTAAGAAGTTTGCTTGAGGAAACTAGAGCTCTGATGTGATGTAGTCAGCGATGATTCCCCTAGAAAAGAGAAAATCAAAGGGGAGGGGGTCAGTTAGACTCCCTGGCCTGAGTGGAGGAAAGGGAAAGAGACAATAAAGTACTCTGATTAAGGGTATCAGCTTTCATGCTGACTCCCTTGGTTTGAATCCCTGCTCTGTCACTTACTAGTTGGCATCCTTGTGCGAATTATTTTACCTCCTCAATCCTCAGTTTCCTCACCAATGTAATAGGCACAGAGTTTTTTTGTTTGTTTGTTTGTTTGTTTGTTTGTTTGTTTGTTTTGTGGTGCTGGGGATTGAACTCAGGGGCATTCTACCTCCGAGCTATACCTCCAGTCCTATTTTTTATTCTTTATTTTGAAATAGGGTCTCCCTGAGTTGTGAAGTGCCTCACTAGGTAGCTGAGGCTGGCTGCAAACCCGGATCCTCGAGTCTCAGCCTCCAAATGCTGGGATTACAAGCATGCGCCACCATGCACGGCTGGCACAGAGTTATTGTTAAGAACAAGTTAGTTTAGCTGAATGTGGTGGCACACACCTGTAATCCCAGTATTTGGAGGCTGAGACAATGGGATCCCAGGATTGAGACTCTCAGCAACCTAGAGAGTCTCTGTTTCAAAACAAAAAATAAAATGGGCTGGGTATATAGCTTGGGGATAGAATGCCCCTGGGTTCAATCCCCAGTATAAAAGAAGAATAAATGAATAAATTATGTTGTGTATTAAATTTTATAGCAAAGTGATTAGCATATAATAATCACTCCATTAAAAAATATACATTCTCTTTCCTCCCTGATTGAGGAAAGAATGTTACTGACCAGAGAGGATGACTCCAAGTCACAGGGCAAAGGAGTCAGAAGTAAGAAGATGATTTTACCTGGCTTTCCAGATGAAATATCATAAGCCCTAGAGATACATGCTTGGGTTTATGAGGGGTTGATTTAAATCCTTTACACAAGGATAAAACAAACTGCAAAATGTATGAGCTTTGGAATTAGGGTGCTTTTAGCTGCATCTCAACAGAAAATCCTGACACAAGCTGGCTTAAACAATAAAATATAACGTATTATCTTACATAATAAGATATCCAGACATACTGTATGCTGCAAGGTTAGTTCATTCAGCTATTGGATAGACTCATGAATGACACAGGTTTTTTGGTCCCTCTTTTCACTATCTAAAGTATCTCATTCATCCTAGGGCTTGTTTCTCCTGAAACTGTATGAAATCCATTTATAGTAATCACTATACGTATACTGTTTTCTACCTCCATCATCATCATAATTTCAGATAGTGGTTATACCATCAGCCTGGGACCCCAATAAGGTGGATGATCATGACATGGAACAGAGTCCCTAGGTAATTAGCAAATGCAAATATAGTGGGACGACTGGCCCTTAGTGATTTACGTCAGTAAGGATTTGGAGGCTATTACTGCAATATAGCCTAGTCTATGATATGTTACAATAGAAAAAGTAAGTAAAGTATTGTAAACTATATTGAGAGGATGGAGAGTAGAGAAGTGCCAATGGGGATGGTAAGTAAACTAAATCCTCATTTATAAAGGTGGAAAGTCAATATATAGTTTGAAATGAAAGTAATAAACAGTCATTTTATTTAGAGATATGGAGGAAACTACCAGGAAACAAACAAAAAACTGCTAAAAATTAAGTTATTGCATAAGGAACAGGCCTAGGATAGGAAGGAATGGGAGAGGAGGATTTGTGTTTTCATCACAAGTTCTTCCAGACTTTTTTTTTTTTTTTGCAGATTGGTAGCAATTTTTTTTTCATTTTTTATTTTTTATTTTTTTAGCATGGATTTTTATACATTTCTTGGGTACAACAGGGTTAATCACACATCTTTGTTGGGTACAAGCTAGTACAGGTAAAGACATCCATGCACACATTTCTCATTAACCCTTCCCCAATTTCCACCCCCCTCCCTTTTTCTCCCTCCTTCTCCAGGTCAGTTTAGTGATTGACTTTGATGTGATCTTGTAAGTACATCATGCTCATTAGGGTGTCCCCCCTCCTCCCATTACCTTCCATTAAGTCAAATTCTTTGTTCACCTAAGAATTCTCCTTCATCGGGAGTCCCTCTTATGTCCCATTTTCTCCCTAGCTTCCACATATTAGGGAGAGCATTTGATTTTTAACTTTTTGTGACTGACTAATCTCACTTAACATAATGTTTTCCAGTTCCCTCCATTTCCTTGCAAATAACATGATTTTGTTCTTCTTTATGGCTGAGTAAAATTCCATTGTGTACATATCCCATAGTTTTGTAAT
>PVLC010007508.1:45692-63075 GCA_004027655.1 Graphiurus murinus | reverse complement strand
CCCCCCTCGGTGTGTGTCGGTGACACGCCCTGGCGCTCTGTGAGCCCCCCTCGGTGTGTGTCGGTGACACGCCCTGGCGCTCTGTGAGCCCCCCTCGGTGTGTGTCGGTGACACGCCCTGGCGCTCTGTGAGCCCCCCTCGGTGTGTTGTGACACGCCCTGGCGCTCTGTGAGCCCTCCCTTGTGTGTGTTGGTGACACGCCCTGGCGCTCTGTGAGCCCTCCCTTGTGTGTGTTGGTGAGTCTTGCACAATAGGAGTGCTTGAGAGGCGGGCTCGGCCCCTGCAGGCCACTGTGCTGCCTGTGCCCCCCAGGCTCTTCCGTGAAGGGCAGGGGGACATGCTGCTCCTGGATCAGCGCAGACCGCCGTGAAGTCGTGGGTGGCTCACCCTACTGGGGACACAAGCCCGGAGTAGACGGGGACCGTGCAGGCGGGTGGCGGGTGGCTGGCGGTGCACGGTCAGTCAGGAATCTAGGGCTTTAGTCAGAGCCGAGATGAGACCTGCCCGCCCGCCTCACGGGCCGGTTGCAGGTCTGTGTGACACGGTCATGAGAACCCCTTTCAAGATGATGCAGTTTTCCAGCGTCACCCAGTTACTAGAAGTAACCCAGCAGTCCTGAGCCTCGCGTGTTTGAGCAGGGGCCCTGGAAGCCAGAGAAAGCCTCTGAGTAATCAAAGCAGCCATGCTGCCGGTCAGCTTCTCAAGCTCACAGAATGCCCGATGGCATATTTAAGGCTTTCTCCATATGGTGACTTTGGGGAAATCAAATCCCCCACCTGGCCTTGGCTGGTTTCTCCCGAGCCTTCTAGTCCAGAAGCCGCAGGGTGGTCAGCACGCCGGCGTGCAGGACCCCACAGGGTGGTCTCCTCGGAAGCCGCCCACGCTGGCCCAGTGGGCTTCTGCTGGGCCACCTTGCTGTTTGCTGTGGCGACGGGAGAGGGGAGTGGGGCCGCGTGTCCTGGAGGAGTGGGGCCGCGTGTCCTGGAGGGAGTGGGGTCGCGTGTCCTCATGTCCTGGAGGAGTGGGGCCATGTGTCCTAGAGGGAGTGGGGCTGCGAGTCTGGCAGCTGCAGATTCCCCACCAGCGTCAGGAAGTAAGGGAACTTCACAGCAAGAGAGTGCAGTGGGGGTCTTGCTGGCTTTCCATTTGCTGGTCAGTCAGCAGGTTTCCAGATGTTTCCATCTCTATAGGATCTGAAAGCAGCCAGTGGATTCCAGGCTCGTCCTTGTAGGTGCCACTTGAAAGGTGACAATTGCTGCTCGGGGGTCTTGCCCAGAACTGCTGGCTCACCTGCCTGCTACGTCCCCACAGCGGTGGTCTCTGCTCGGCCGAGGTGGCTGCTTTCACTCTGCAGTATTCGATTGATTTTTATATCCAGTCAGTATGTAATAGTAATAATGCTGGGTGGTTACACTTGCTAACAAAATTCGATGTGTTTCTCATTTCTTGGAAATAAAGTGTTGCACTGACTTCCACAACGCCACAGCGCTCTGAGGATAGCAATTGTTCGAGGCGCAGTAACCGTGGCTGCCGGGGAGCGAGGCTGAAGGGCCGTGGTGCAGTTTTGCTTTGCGCTGGGCGGGAGGCGGCTGCGCGTTCGAGCTCGGGGGCAGTCGCACGGCCGCTCTGTCCAGCAGCAGACGACAGAGCCTCCGTGTCCTCATGCCTGCCCCCGCCCGGCTCGGCTCTCGTGGCCTTATTCCTGTGCTGGAGGAACTACTGTCCCTTTGCCTGCTCTTTTTCATTTCTATTTATTTTAAAATCATACATAAAATTTCATATACAGCCTCAGCTATGTAGTGAGGCCCTCTGCAACTTGTTGAGACCTTGTTTCAAAATAAAGAATAAATAATAGGGCTGGGGATGTAGCTTGGAAGTAGAATGCTTCTGGGTTCAATCCCCAGTACTGAAAAAAAAAATCATATTGCTTGTTTTAAGAAAAGAAATATGACCAAGACGAGGCTGAGCCCCCTTTGGCCTCCGCGCCCATGTGGACCAGGCTCCCGCAGCAGCAGCACTAGGCTCTGAGCAGGGCACTTCCTCCCAGAACCTTGCCATGCTTGTCACAGGGAACTGCATCCTCTCCTCGTGTGTGTGCCCTCCAGCCACCTGGCAGCTCTGGGACCTGGGCTCAGCTCCACCTAGCAGCCCTAGGATTCAGGCTCAGCTGACGGAAGGCAGGAGGTGCTGCCCGGGTGGCCCAGGCCCCGCCTCCCCGCCAGCTCCAGCTGGCCTCGCTGCTCCCCGGGGGCTCCTCTCCCTCGTGGAGCTGCCCGACCCCTCTGAGCTCTCGCAGTTCTCGGCCAGTTTGCCATTGGAGCCGGTCCTTGCCCTGCGCCGTGGGGGAGGCTGACCCCTCGGGCCACATTTTCCTCACTGTGGGTCAGCGCCTCCGGCTGCTCTGGAACAGTAGGAGACAGGACGAGCCGGGAGTGGCTCCCCTCCTTCCCAGCTGGCTCCCGGCTCCCGCTCATCCACTTCTGTCCCGGGAGCCACTTGCTCAGCCTCTGGGCCGTGCAGACCCGCTCTGCCCTGCCTCCTGGCCTCCTGGCCTCCCTGGAGCTCACCGTGGTCGTTACTCTCAGCACTCCTGGGTGGTTTCTCTGTCTCCCAGGGCCCTCACTTAATTTTGCATACTTAGGGTATTTGGTATAAGAACTAGGAGTTGGTAATAGTTTTTCAGACTTTGGAAGTTTCTTTATGGAGTTCCACCTTAAGCTATTGGGACTTCTTGATTCTGTCTCTGAATATTTTTACATTTATTATCTTAAAATTTTTCATTCGAGTCATCTGCCAGCCTCTGCGGTGTCACATTCCCATTGTTCCAAGTTGATGTGCTGTATATTTCGAAGTATATCTTCAGTAGATGTGAAAAATAAATCAGATACCCGGGGAATATCTGGAGCTGCAGACGGCACTTGTGTCTAGGGAGAGAACTCCTCGGGAGCGAGAGGCTCCGCAGAGCTCGCCATGCAGGGAGAGCCGGGTGCGGAAGTGCACGGTCAGAGGATTCAAACAAGTTACGGTGGCCCAAAGAAAGGAAGAGGATTCTTTTTTTTTTGGTAGTACTGGGATTGGGGATTGAATCCAGGGGCATTCTACCTTTAAGATACACCCCAGCCCTAATTTTTATTCTTCATTTTGAAACAGGGTCTCACTAACACTAAGTTGCAGAGTGCCTCACTAAGTAGCTGAAGCTGGCTGTGAAGCTGTGATCCTCCTGTCTCAGCCTCTCAAGGACTGGGATTACAAGTATGTGCCACCACACCCGGCTGGAAGAGGAATTTTTAAATCAAAATGGAGTTTAGAGTTCTTCCAGGGGGCAGTAAGTGGTTTGGACAGTCTAAAGAAACCAAGGGCAAGAAACTACATCAGAAACCCCCCCCCCCCGCCCCACCCGTGCGAACCCAGACCTTTGTGCATGCTAAGCACACGCTGTAACACTGAGCTATACTCCCATCTGCATGGTCTGCCTAGAAGGAGGTGATTGGCCCGAACAGTGTTTACAACGTGCTGAGGCTGGCCCAGAGGTGGCTGCACAGGGTCCTTCACGTAAGCGGACCCTGGCAGTCTCACAGGCAGTGGGGAGGGGTGGAGGCGCACCAGGTCCCTGCGATCCTGCTGCCGGCCTTCGCCTCCCCACACAGCCCAGCGTGGCCGAGCCTGGCCAGGGGCCTGGGAAACCCCGGGCGGAGGAACAGGGCTCTCCGGGAAGTAGAAACTGGGCTGGAGGGAACAGTATCCCAGTGGCCCGGCCCACGGAGAAAAGAACTTCCTGACTCCTTCCTGCAGAAAGGCCCTCCCTCAGTCTGCTCTGTTCTTCTCCCCAGGGCAGAGTGGATTTTTGTTCATTTTGGTAAGAATCTGAAATAATAAGAAACTTTTAAAGATTTTTCTAACTTTATGTTCATAGGCAGCTTGGATAACATGTGAACTAAGAATATCTTGTCATGTTAATTCCATTTGAAAACAAAAATAGAGATGAATAAGTCTATTACATAAACCCAGACGGGTTTTGTGTGTGTGTGTGTGTGTGTGTGTGTGTGCGCGCGTGTGAGACAGCATCCGTATTGACTTTGTTTAAAAATATGGCCGACACCTAGCAGGATGTTAATGGGCAGAAACATTGGGCCGGTGCCGTCTCGGCAGCTCTGACAGAGGCACCACATGGTGATTAAGTTGTCCTTGCTTGGGGAACAGTTACACAACAGTCACATTATTCGCTGAGGAAGCAGCCCTGGGAGAATTCCCAGCGCAGCTGGAAGCTGAACTTGGCCGTCCTGCGTGGAGTGCAGAACCTTCAAGTAATCCAGCTCTCGTCCCCAGCAGTGGGCTGGTTTTTAGCTCTTGAAAATTAAAAAGAAAAAGTAAAGCGCTGCAAGGCTTCATTGCGAGCCAAGGGCGTTCACCATCCGTGATCAGGCCGTGTTCAGAGGCGGCCACAGCCCAAAGGGGGCTGTCAGTCAGGACCCGGCTGCTGGGACTGAAACCTGCCTCAGACCAGCTTCAGCAGAAAGGGATTTTGTTTTCACAGATCCCGATGTAACTCCCAGGCTCCCTGGAAGCTGTGCAGGAGGCAGCCCCTGGGACGCAGCCCGGTCCTTGAGCTCTCTGCGCTCCTCAGCGCCCTGCCGCCTCCAGCGCCTCACCTGCTTTGTTTTCAGAGACATTTCCATGGGAAGGGGGCAGAAAAAAGAGCCCTCGGGGCTCAGCTGGAGGGGGGGGTGTCCAGTAGGTTCCTAAAACTCAGTTCCTGGAACTGAGGGCTTGTTAGATTTTTTTTTTTTTTTAAGCTGTGTTGGTGCATATCTATAATCCCAGTACTTGGGAGGCTGAGACAGGAGGATTGCAGGTTCAAGAACAGCCTTAGCAAGACCCTTCGCAACTTAGCAAGACCCTGTTTCAAAATTTAAAAATAGAAAATAGGACTGGAAATGTAGCTTGGAGACAGAATGGAATGCCCTAGTATTAAAAAAAAAAAAAAAAAAAAAAAAAGACATGCATAGTTTTCTATTTTGTACATGTGTCCATGATATAATGTTTATAAATAGGTTCTCCCGTGTATGTGTCCGTATGCTTGTATTTGAGTGGGAAGGGTGTGGACGGGCTCCAAGGCTGAGCCATTGGTTACAAGGAGTTGAGGACGGACGCAGACCTCAGAGCTGAGGAGAGAAGAGGAAGCGCGTGCAGAGCACTTCTTCTTTTTTTTATTTTTTATTTTTGCGGTACTAGGGATTGAACTCAGGGGCATTCTACCTCCGAGCTATACCCCCAGCCCTATTTTTTATTCTTTATTTTGAAACAGGGTCTCACTAGGTAGCTGAGGCTAGCCGCGAACCCGGATCCTCCGGTCTCAGCCTCCCAAATGCTGGGATTACAAGCGTGCGCCACCACGCCCGGCTCAGAGCACTTCTTATGCCACAAGCACAGCTGGTGGTTTGTTTCAACTAAGAACACACGGGGTGACTTACAGATGGGAGCAGACGCAGTGGGGCCTGCTCAGGAGAGGCTCCACACACCTTTGCAGGCTTGTTTGCTGCTGTGTTCTCGAGCGTGTTCCCAAGTTAGTTTCCACACCCCTGGCAGCTTGGGTAAGGATGAGGCGTTCTCTTAGTACTAGAAGAAATGAAGAGTGAGCAACACCCTTCACAGAGAGAAAAGAAGGCAGAAGAAGAGCGGAACGCTGTGGCTGGGGAGCTTAGGTGGGGATGTGTGCGGGGTCCACTCGAGTCCTGAGAGGGCGTGATCAGGCCCCTGGGATGACCCTTGGGTGGACACGGAGCCAGCGGCAGGGTCATGGGTCACGGTGCACCTCCAGGGCAGTGCTGTCCCCTGGATCCCTGGGGGACGCGTGTCTTACATCAGCACTGAGTGGTTCCGTGGCCGCCAGTCACTTGTGACCACTGAGCATTTGGAACGTGGCTGGTGAGACTGAAGAATTGAGTGTAGTGTTTTGTTTAATTTAATTTTAGTTAAAGGTACTTAGCTACAAATTAGATAACACAGATCCGTAGTTGGAAAATTCTGACAGGAGATGAGCACTTTGAAAGCCTGTAAATTTATACAGAAATGCTTATATTACATATTTTTGGAATTGAAAGAAACCGTTTATAGTTTTAGAAAAAAGGTTGGGTTTCATTAAAGACAATACAGACAAGAAGAAGGAAGTAAAAAGTTCTCATGAAAAGACCTGCTCAGAGATCACTGCTGTTGGTTCTTTGTCGTATAATTTTCCAAGCTCTCCCCGGGCTCACGTCTAGGCATCCAGCTGGCTCTCTCACACAGATAGGAATCCCCTGGAGAGGGATGAAGCCTGCAGGCGGCAGGAGAGCACTCTGTGTGCTGCCCACAGGGCTAAGTGACTTGCCACGCTGATGTTTCTCTTCTTGGTGCCAGGTCATCAACCCTATGGGGTGGGACGCTTTTGGATTGCCTGCTGAAAATGCCGCCATCGAGAGGAATTTACATCCAGAAAGTTGGACCCAGAGGTATGTGTTGACAGGCATATCCAAATATGTGTACAGAAAACTTAAAGATTAACCTATACCTGAGAAATAGAAAGCAAAGCAAACGAAACACAACAGCCTGCCAAGAGACAAATAGAATTGTATATCGGTATTTATCTTTCAACACACTGTACTCTCATCTAAAAAGTATCAAAGAACATTGGGTATTTATTCATTCATATATTCATTTTGGTGCTTTGTAATTTACCAAGTTATTCTTCCTCTGAATATTTGCATTGGGGAAGAAAAAGGAGATAATTGCATTTGCTAAATTTCTATAATGCTTGTCTTCTTGAGCATAGTTTGACCCATATCCAAACACTCCATCATAATCTGCTCCAAGTGTTAATTTTCTTGTCTTCATCATTCCCAAGCAAGGGAACTTAGACAGTCAGTGTGAAAACATGGGGCCCTTGAAACCGGGGGTGGCGCTCTCCCAATCTCCCTGTGCCACGGCCCATCCCTCTTCCCCCTGGTAAAGTCCTGAGCGCCTGAAAAATGAAAAGCTCTTAGAAGAAAGATTAGAAAAGACTCATCCTAGCCGGGCGTGGTGGCGCACGCTTGTAATCCCAGCATTTGGGAGGCTGAGACTGGAGGATCTGGGTTCGCGGCCAGCCTCAGCTACCTAGTGAGGCATTCCGCAACTTAGTGAGACTCGGTTTCAAAATAAAGAATAAAAAATAGGGCTGGGGGTGTAGCTCGGAGGTAGAATGCCCCTGAAAGAAAAGCAATTTATTTCCTTATTCCATGCTATATTATAAATTGATTAACTCACTCTTTTCCCTGTTTCCCAACTATTGGACAGTTTTAGGATTTAGAGATTGATTGACAAAGAACTGCTTGCCTTTTATTTAATCCCCACAATTTTTACATTTACATTTTTTATGGGAAGGAAGGTATTACTGCTTATATTTTTGTTTTTGTGGTACTGAGTAGCAAACCCAGGGCCTCACATATGCTTACGCAAGTACTGTACCACAGAGCTACATCCCTAGCCCTTTTAAAGTTTTTATTTTAAGATAGGAACTTGCTCGGTTGCCCAGGCTGGCCTCAAACTTGGGACCCTCCTCCTCAGCCTCCCACACGGCTGGGATCATAGGCGTGCACCACCATGCCCAACTCCAATCTCTCTGGAACTCGCACTTGCCTGGCTTAATGCTGTGCTGAATGCAGGCCTGTGGATGGGCCAGGAGTCCGTGAATCAGAGGGGGCATTGTCCATCTGAATGGCCAGGGGAGGGGGCGGTCACCAGGGCCAGGACTCATGTGATTTGTGTGTGTCCAATTCATGGGTGTCTTCTGACATATTGGTATCTCACTGATTCTCAGTGATTAGTTTTTCTGCCAGGGCAAAACAATACTTAGGCCCCTTGGAGTAACCTAGACCTGCTCAGTTTTCCTCCACGTCCTCCGTGTCGTTTCTCCTTGGCTTTAACATCACCCTCCTCTTTGTTTCACAGTAATATTAAACACATGAGGAAACAGCTGGACCGGCTGGGCCTGTGCTTCAGCTGGGACAGGGTAAGTCGCCCTCCTTGCTGGATGGCCTTTATTTAAGGGAAGGCCTGATTTGGGGGGGTCGCAGGGGGGATCTCCTCTTTGGGTTGGGAGAGGGGACGGGAGGGAGGGAGGCTGGAAGTGGATGATCTGTCTGCAAACAAGTAATATTCTGTGGGATTAAGCTAAGGGAGTTCACTTCTTTAAGTTCATTACTGGCTGTGGTTTGTGTGTGGCAAGAGCTTTGCACAGGATTTCTCTTGCTCTCAGCAGTAGTTTAGAGATTCTTGGAGGAGAGAATCCACTCTTGGAGGAGAAATCTCAATATACACATCCTATCCTTCCCTAATGCGAATTCTCAAAAAAGCCAAGAATAAGGTTAAGGCTTGCAGTACCTGGCGCCGATTTAGCCTCCATAAAGGTCATGCAGATTTACACTCCCGGGTTATTACAGTCACTTCACTTGGATTTCTCTCATTGTTAGTACCAGTGAGTTTTTGTGGTTTTTGTTTTGTTTTGTGATTTGCTTAATGAATGATTGAATTTAGGGTGTGTGCGAATGATCTAATCAAGTCTTTTGCCCATTTAAGCAGGGGGTATTTGTCCTTTTCTTAATGATTTTTATTTTGCAATAAATACTACTTTTTCTAAATGACCAGTTTTTTCTGCTTTTGAATTTTCTATTAGTCCTTTCTCTCCTCACTGATTTAAAAAGCTGCCTTTACGATAGGCCAGGTTTTTATCCTATGATTAGACTAAGTCTCATTTCTGTCTGCTCCATTTGCTGTGTCCTTACTAACCAACGTTTAGCCACGGTTGCTTTATAATGCATGGTAATACCCAGGAGCAAGTTTCTTCTCATTGTCTGATATTAACAGTGCTTTCCCTGCTTTCTTGTATTTGTGTTTCCCTGTTTTGTTTTTTTTTTTCTTTACGGTACTGGGGATTGACCCCAGAGGCATTCTACCTCTGAGCTACACCCCAAGTCCTATTTTTGATTCTTTATTTTGAAACAGGGTCTCACTAAGTTGCAGAGGGCCTCACTAAGTAGCTGAGGCTGGCCACGAACCCAGATCCTCCAGTCTCAGCCTCCCTCCTTGTACTGGGATTACAAGCGTGCGCCACCACACCCGGCTCCCTATATGTTTTATCCATTTAAAATGTATATGTATTTTATTCTATCTGTTGGCTTCTTTTGGCATATCAGTTGGTAGAGACAATTAATTTAAAATATGGGTGAAATATATAGGGAACCTCCCGTTGGCTAATCTGGAAGCTTTGCATTTAATAGGAAAGTGAAAGCTACTTGCATTCATTTTCATAACTGCTTATTTTTTAACTAGACTTTAAAAAATATTGTTCTTTTTTCATGGTGTCTTGAATTTTAGATTTTGTTTTCATTTTTCTCTCAAGATTTAGAAAAAATCAATTCTATTTTGTATTCTGCTAAGAAATAGTTTCAAGTTATTTTTTATACTTTCTACTTTCTAAATCTATTCTCAAGGTTTGTTTTTGTTTTCTATTCTGAGATTCCAGGCCTAATTTGTTGTTTACATAGTATAATTTTTCTGATCATGTTCATCTTTTATATACTATATTTGCTTCCAGTTTTATGGTACAATTTGTGACAATTGTTTAAATATAATACTCTTTAATGTTAGTGTTTATCAGTAGAGCTTTTAGAGTCCATTTTAAAACTTTTTTAAAATCTAGGTTTAGCTAGGCATGGTGGTGCACGCTTGTAATCCCAGTACTTGGGAGTCTGAGACAGGAGGATCCAAGTTCATGGCCAGCCTCAGCTATTCAGTGAGGCCCAGCAGTAAGGCTGACTGCTTTGTACATTTCAAGGCCAGAAGAACACAGGAGTTGCTGCCCCCAAGACAGTTACCCATTGAAACTGCAGCTGCGGCCCACACTCCCCCAGGCCGCGTGGGCCAGGGGCCTCACTTGAGCCTGGCTGTGTGCAGAGTCAGAAGAGGCTGCGTGTGGTGTGAGTGGCAGCCAGGGCGGCAGATCCCAGCAGTGCTGTCCGGCATCCATGGGGCTGGGGACTTGTGGTGACTTTGGGCCTGTCCTAGCTTTGGTCGTCAGCCATACAGCCTGCATCACACGGCACTGCTCGGACCCGCGCGGCCCCAGATCATCAGCACAGATACCTTTGGGTTTGTTTCTCCCATGCACACTTTTGCTATGAATAATTCCGTATGTGTTGCTAGAACATGATGGGTGCCGTGTGTCTGGCTTGTTCACTTCCTTGCGATCACAATTCCGTCATCACGTGTGCAAGAGCTGACACTACCTCGCGGTGTGGAGCGCCGGTGTGCCAGGTGTGCTCACACTACCTCGCGGTGTGGAGCGCCGGTGTGCCAGGTGTGCTCACACTACCTCGAGGTGTGGAGCGCCGGCGTGCCAGGTGTGCTCACACTACCTCGCGGTGTGGAGCAGCGGTGTGCCAGGTGTGCTCACAGTGCTTGCCCAGGGCTCCTTTGCACACAGTTCTCCTTGAGCCTTTCTTCCCACGCTCTTGTGGTCATGGTTGGGAAGCAGGACCCTCTTCCCTTCCGAAACGCAGTCTCTGCATCATCCCAGCCGGGTATCCTCACAGCCAGCACGATCTGTACGATTTCAAAGTGAAAACCACGCTCGTGCCGAGGCCCTTGTCACTACCCTGGCGCTCTGCGCAGAGGACTGGGCCGAACTGCAAGAAATAACCAGGTCTCTGGAATAATAACAGAAAGCTAGGTTTTCAAAGGTTTTATATTTGAAAAGAATTTAAAGAATCCTTAAAACAAAAAGAACCTTGGGGCTTGGAAACATGGTAGGGAGGCTTCCCATTGCGAGCTGGAGCGGGTTGCCGTGACAACGTGTCACAGCGCTGAAGTGCCACAGCGCCTGGCTCTGGCCCCTTTCAAGTCCTCGCAGAGGCAGAGGCAGAGGCGGGGCTGGTCCTCCACAGGCCGAGCGCCTTCGCCTGAGGACTCCCCGGGCGGGCGGGCGGGCTGCCTGTTCCGGGGAGGTGGAACCTTTGCCTCAGCTGACCCGGCTGCTTCTCCCGTGGCGCTCACCTGTTTACAGGAAGGCTGGTGCTGGTGCGCAGGGCTTAGTGCCAGGCCGGGCCCCTCCTCTCCAGGGCGGGAGCAGTCTCCTTGGTCATGGGCGGCGCCCCGCTGACCCCATGGGGCCAGTTTCTCGCTGCCTCAGCAGGGCGGGCCTCCTGGACTCCTCAGCCCTGACTAAGGAAGGATGTCTGCAGGAGCAGAAGTTTGTGTTGTTCACCGTCCTGTGTATTATTATTATTATTATTTTCAGTACTGGGGATTGAACCCAGGGGCATTCTACCTCCGAGCTACACGGCAGCCTTATTTTTTATTCTTTATTTTGAAACCGGGTCTCACTAAGTTGCAGAGGGCCTCACGAGGTAGCTGAAGCTGACCTTGAACCCAGATCCTCCAGTCTCAGCCTCCCAAATGCTGAGATTATAAGTGTGCACCACCACGCCCGGCACAGTCCTGTGTATTAATGACAAGATCCATCACCCAAACCCAGGCCTCCGAAAAGGGCCACATCTTCCCTCCTGAAAACACCAAACAAGCACTGAATAGGGAGTGTCGTCCCATTAGCCGAGTGTCACCTTGATAGGGACACCTGTGTGGGCTCACGGTGGGACTGCAGTGGGCCTCAAAAGCGATGTGTAAACAAAAGGGTATGAAGTACGTTCAGTGTCAAAAGGAAGAATTCCATTTTTATTTACTTTAGATTAATTCATAATCTTGCTAATCACTCACTAATTTTTTTTTTTTTTTTTTTTGCGGAACTGGGGATTGAACCGAGGGGCATTCTACCTCTGAGCTACGCCCCAGCCTTATTTTTTATTTTGAAACGGGGTTTCACTAAGTTGCAGAGGGCCTCACTAAGTAGCTGAATCACTTACTGATTCTAATGGCCTTTTTTCTTGTAGATTCTTGATAACTGTCTAAGTCCAGAATTGCCTTCTGATCCATGAACATGGGCTATCTCTTCATTTATTTAGTTCTTCCTTTATAAATACTTTTATTGTATTTGATTTAATTAAATTTCTTGTTACCAGTGTTTCATAGCATTCAGCTTTTTCCTCCTATAGTTTTCATCCCATGTTTTGTTAGGTTCACATCTAACTATCCATTTTTTTTTGAGCAATTGTAATTGATATTTGAAGTTCCGTTTTTATGTGTCCATTGCTTATATATCGAATCACAATTGATTTTTTAGGTTCATCTTGTGTTATCCCGGCTTGCAGAAACCCGTTTGTTCTGGGAGGATTTTCATAGATTTTTCTGCAAAGACCACCATGTCACTTGCAGCAGGGACAGTTTTATTTCTTCTTTTTCCTCTGTGTGCCTTTTCACCTTTTCTTGCTGTATTACACTAGATAAAACTCCTAGTACCACATTCAATCACCGTGTGAGAGTGGACACTTTTGCCTCGTTATTTGTTTATTTATTTATTGTACCAAGGATGGAACCCAGGAGCATTCTACCTCTGAGCTACACCTCCAGCCCTATTTTTTATTCATTATTTTGAAACAAGGGCCTCACTAAGTTGCTGAGGCCTCACTAAGTTGCTGAAGCCGGCTGCGAACCTGCAGTCCTCCTGTGTCAGCCTCCCAAGCAGTGGGATTGCAGGCGTGTGCCACCAGGCCTGGCTCCTTGCCTTGTTTTTGATCTTAGGAAGAAAACATCCAATATTTGACCATTATAAGCTGTTTCAGTGAAAGTTTTGGGGAGATGTTTATCAAATTTAGGTCATCCCCTCTAATTCTCATTTTCCAAGAGTTTTTATTACGAATGGGTATTGAATTTTACCAGATGCTTTTTTTCTGCATGGAATGAACTGATACTGTGGTTTTTCTTCCTTGGCCTGCTAACATAGTAGGTTGGGTTTTGAATACTGAATTAACCTTGCATCATTAGAATAAGCCCCACTTGGCCATGAGGTATTATTCTTTTTATATTTTGCCTAGCTCCATTTGCTCATATTTTGTTGAGGATTTTTGCATGTATACTGCAAAAATAGTAGTAGTTTGCTGCTGGGAGTAGTTTGTAGTTTGCTGCTTTTGCAATGTCTTTGCGTCTGGTCAAAATGATGCGAGCCGTTCCTTCTTCTGTTTTCTGGAAGATTATGTAGAATTGGAGTGAATTCTTGAATTCATGTCCATCTCGCAATGCAAAACGCATTTAGTCCATCACCAAGAGCCCATAAAGTCCCAGCTCTTCAGCTTTGCTCAAAAGCCCAAGTCCAAAGTCTGTGAGCCCCTGTAAGAAATAAAAAACGCAAGTTACAGACTTCTGAGAGGTAGTGGCAAGAGTAAACATTTCCATTCCAGAAAGGAGGGATCAGAGCAGAGCAAGAATGAGAGCCGGCGGGGCAGACATCACGTCCTGTGGTCCACATCCTGCTTCTGGGGCACACAGTAGCCAGGTGAACAGGTGGACACACCCTGAGTGCAGCTAAGAATTCTGACTAATGTACTTAGAAGTGTGAGGCCGGGCGTGGTGGTGCACGCTTGTGACCCCAGTACTTGGGAGGTTGAGACTGGAGGATGACAGATTCGAGGCCAGCCTCAGCTACTTAGTGAGGCCCTCCGCAACTTAATGAGACCCTGTTTCAAAATAAGGAATAAAAATAGGACTAGGGGTGCAGGTCAGAGGTAGAATGCCCCTGGGTTCAATCCCTAGTACCACCAAAAAAACAAAACAAACAAAAACACTGGACTATCTTTCTATAACTTTTCTTTCTTTCTTTCTTCTTCTTCTTCTTTTTTTTTTTTTTTTTTTTTTGGTGGTACTACCCTCAAGCAACACCTCCAGCCCTATTATTTTTATTTTGAGACAAGGTTCTGCAAGGTGATGAGGCTCTTACTAAGTTGCCGAGGCTGGCCTCCAACCTGTGATCCTTATGTCTCAGCCTCCCAAATTCTGGGATTACAGGTGTGTGCCACCATGCCCAGCTTCTCTATAACTAAGACCGTGCGTTACTTCTTCGTGCCTCTCGTGCTACTCCGAAGCTATGGCAGGCTGCTGCTGGTGGAGCCAGCAGGAGGAGAGCAGCTCACTCTGGGCACTGCTGTGGCTGCTCGCCTGCACAGGATCAGTGGATCGTGCCCTCAGTTCCTCAGGGAGCCTAGAGAACGGGCATCATGAAAACTTCCTTCAGATGGTTCTGTCCTGTGGGCTTGACATTTTCAGGGATGTTACAGATTACATTCATTTCCTTTTCCTTCTAGAAAAATAGAGTGATTGTAGAGAGCTCATTTGGCTTGGGCAGTGGAAACCCTGGCGTCTGCCCAAGTGGACCACTAATATATTGCAGCCCAAACCAATTAATCTCTTCTGTAGTTTGTGGAGGGTTGTTTGTTCCCAGATGTCTAGTTAGCAAAGCTGTCTCTTTTGTTAGACTGCATGATGAAATTCTTGTCAGCTGGCAAAGAACAATTACCAAGAAATTAAACAAATTGTTGCCTCTCGTCTGGTTGCCCTTAGTACACAGAGTCCTTGTGTGGGATGCAGTCTGATAACTCTCAGGTCGCCATAAAAGTGGCAGTACTCAGAAAGCACTGGTCAAGAAAATAGAGAGTTCAGGACCAGGCTATTCCACACCGCAAAGCACACACCTGGGATCCCAGCACTTGGGAGGCTGAGCCTGGAGGATCGCAGGTTGGAGGCCAGCCTCATCCACTGAGTGAGGCTGTCGGCTTAGGAAGACCCTGTTTCCAAATAAAAAATAAAATAGGGCTGGGAGCGTGAGACAGAATGCACCTGGGTTCCATCAGGAAGGAAGGAAGGAAGGAAGGAGGGAGGGAGGGAGGGAGGGAGGAAGGAAGGTTGCAAAGACCATGATTTCCCTGCCACCAATACTCTAAATCGTCTTCAAGAGCACGGAGAACACGAACCTTTCAAGTTACCTAGGAATTTCGCTTGCAGCCCTGGATTTGGAAAGCAAGACCGTTAAGAGTAAAAGGCTCTGTAAAAGCAGTGTCTAGCAGTTGTCGTTTCTGCTTTTCCTTAAATGCTCATTTTCAGAATCACATTGGCCGGAGTAAAGAAGTGAGGACGTCAGATGAGCTCCTGGACAAAGGCAGGCTCGCGGTGGAGGAGGTGGAGGAGGTGGAGGAGCACCGCTCTGCTCTCCACGCTGTCCCTCCTCCTGCTAAGAGGGGGCGGGGAGGCAGGGAGGGGGGCCTGAAGGGTGAGGAGCAGCAGGGGGGAGGCCGAGGCACCCAGTGGGTGGTGTGGCCGTGGTCTGGCCAGGACCCCCGGGAGGTATTGGGAAAGCTGCAGAGGAGATGGGGGTGGAGGCGGGTTGGGGGAGGGGTGGCAGGTGAGGGACCTTTGCTGGGTCCTGGAGGAACCGAGCTTAGTAACTCAATGGAGGACGTGTGAGCGGTGGACACACAGAGCCTTGTCTCAGACGTGAACTGTCTTTCCGTCCCGGACACTCCTGCCCAGCGGTGGGCCTCTGGGCTGAGGGCATTCTCGCTGGTGAATGAAATGGGGCCGACGCAGCGTGCTGAGCAGCCGGGCCGAAAGTGTGTCTCCTGAAAGGCACTGTCGGGTGTGGTGAGCTGGAAATTGCTGAGGGAGGTAAACTCGGTTCTTTCTGCATTTGCCTTTGGAGCTTCCTTGCAGGGGCTGCACACGGGTTTCTTCCTCAGAACACTATGGTGATACACGTATACCTGTGTTTATAGAACACTCTGATGATACACTCACATTCGTGTTCATATCAGAATACACTGTGTTTATAGCAGAATGCTATACTGATACACACACCCGTGTTTATAGCAAAACACTGTGGTGATACACGCACACCCATGTGTATAGCAGCACACTATAGTGATACACACCCATGTTTATAGCAGAACATTACAGTGATACATGCACACCCATGTGTATAGCAGAATACTACAGTGATGCACACACACTCATGTGTATAGCAGAACACTACGGTGATACACGCACACCCATGTTCATAGCCGAACACCTTAGTGATACACACACACTCATGTTTATAGCAGCACAATTCACGATAACTAAATCATGAAACCAGCCTAGGTGTCTGTCAATAGTTGAATGGACAAATAAGATGGGGCATATACACACCATGGGATTCTACTCAGCTATCAAGACAAACAAAATTATATCATTTGCAGGAAAATCGGTGAAGCTGGGGAGGACCATGCTGAGCGAGCTCTGTCAGTCTCCCAAGGCCGGCGGTTATGTTTTCTTTCATGTGAAAGCTAGAGAGAAAATAGGAGTGTGGGTATGCATTCATCACCGTAGTATTCCGACTCGATTCTTTCCAAGGGATGCTGAGGAGGGCATGGCTGGCTCATGTGGCGGCTCCATTAGTACTCTTGAGGACCTCCGAACTGGTCTCCTTAGTGATGTACTAATTTGCAGTCCCACCAACAGTGTGTGACTTCCTGTTTCCCCACATCCTCGCCAGCGTTGGTTATCCTCCGTACTCTTGATGATTGCGTGCTGACTGGAGAGAACAAGTCTGTTGTGCCAATGGGAAGGGTCACTGAGAGGAAAGACGGCGGGCCAGGGTGGGTCTGGAGGTGTGCGGAGCAGGTGAAGTTGGCGCCCGGCGTCCTGTGGAGTCGCTGGGAGCCAGCAGCGCTGGGCTGTGCGCAGCCCTGGCACCGCGTGGGCAGTGGGGTGGGCAGAGCGTGGGTGGCGGGCTATTCACTCCCTGCGAACAGTGGGGACCTGGAGCCAGAGTTGAGTTGTTTGCATTAAAAAAAAAATGTTTTTCTAATAGTCATTACACTGCTGTTTTTACAAAACAGCATATAAAAGGAGCAAGAACCCTTCCATAAGAAAAGATCCCGTGCGGCACCGGAGTTTCCCGGAAGCCAGGCCACCTCGGGCGGAAGCTCCTCCTCCTTTATGCGTCTTCAGGAAGACCCGCTGGCACTAGTGACTGAAGTGTGCCTCTCATCAGAAGGCATGCACATGGAAGCTCCTGAAACGTCCCTTTTCTTCCTCTCTCTCTGTCTCTCGCTCTCTTTTTTCTTTTGGAGCTAGAGATCAAATCCCAGATCTCAAATGAGCACTCTATTGCTGAGCTACATTCCCTGCCCTTCATTTATCCTGCTAGCTATTTTATTTTTGAGTTAAAGAACATTAAAAAACAAACATGGAAGCCGGGCGTGGTGGCGCACGCTTGTAATCCCAGCATTCGGGAGGCTGAGACCGGAGGATCCGGGTTCGCGGCCAGCCTCAGCTACCTAGTGAGGCACTCCGCAACTTAGTGAGACTCGGTTTCAAAATAAAGAGTAAAAAATAGGGCTGGGGGTGTAGCTCAAAGGTAGAACGCCTCTGAGTTCAATCCCCAGTA
>PVLC010007508.1:0-45592 GCA_004027655.1 Graphiurus murinus | reverse complement strand
GAAAAAAAAAAAAAAAAAAAAAAAAAAACATGGAGCCGGGTGTGGTGGTACACACTTGTAATCCCAGCGTTTGGGAGGCTGAGACCAGAAGATCCGGATTCACGGTCAGCCTCAGCTACCTAGTGAGGCACTCCGCAACTTAGTGAGACTCGGTTTCAAAAATAAAGAATAAAAAATTGGGCTGGGGGTATAGCTCGGAGGTAGAACACCCCTGAGTTCAACCCCCAATACCGCAAAACAAACAAACAAACAAAACATGGCAGTGTAGATTGTTCTGTTTACTTGACTTTATCAACTGCAAGACTTGTAAGTTGGCTCATGAGGCTGGCTTTTTAAAAATTCTATAATTTTTATAATGTGTTTTTAGGACAGAAAGTGAACTTGAGGAACCTTTGCTTTGGCCTTGGAAATGGAAGTCAGGTGGTTCCTCACGAAGTTCAATATCTTTTTCTTTTTGCAGTATTGGGGATTGAACCCAGGGGCATTCTACCTCTGAGCTACACCCCCAGTCCTATTTTTTATTCTTTATTTTGAAATGGTCTGACTAAGTTGCGGAGGGCCTCACTAAGTAGCTGAGGCTGACCGAGAACCTGGATCCTCTGGTCTCAGCCTTCCAAGTACTGAGATTACAAGCGTGCGTCACCACACCCGGCTCTGCCCATGTTTTGCTTGGCCTTCCTAAGTAGACAGCAGCTTGGTTTACCTGAAGGAGTAAGTGGAAGACAGAGCCTGTGGGAGCCACCCACCTGACCCAAGTAGAGACAGGAGATTGATTTTGAAATGAGGATTATATTGAAGTGACAAACACTCCTCTTGAATTTTGTGATTGCTTTCCAAACGAGCTACAGTCGTGGTTCCCAACATATGTTTCTGCTGACCAAAATGTCACTACCACTTTTGCTGCGATGTAACTCACCTGCTAGTGACTTGCTGGGCAGGCGGGAGGGGTGGTGGTGGTGGTGGTGGTGGTGGTGGTGGGTGTGTGTGTGTGTGTGTGTGTGTGCAAGATTGAACTCGAGTTTCCCATCATGGAACGTGCCTGTGAAAGCCTGGGGAGGCAGTTCTGGGACATCTCTCCTCCTGCGCTCTATGAATTGGTGGAGATACTCTAGGCTGGTAAATACTTTCTCGATTTAATTGCTTTTCAAAACTGAATTGCAAGCTGGGCATGGTGGTGCACATTTGTAATCCCAGTACTTGGGAGGCTGAAACAAGAGGCAGGTTTAAGGCCAGCCTCAGCAACTTAGTGAGAATCTGTTTCCAAATAAAAAGTAAAATAGGGCTGGGGGTATAGCTCAGAGGTAGAATACCCCTGTGTTCAATCCTCAGTAACACACACACACACACACACACACACACACACACACACACAACCTGAATTGCGAGGCTGATTGCACATCTAGGGAAATGCTTTCAGGGCCACTCGTGATATCTCTCCTTTTTCTACAGGAGATAACTACCTGTTCGCCAGATTACTACAAATGGACACAGTACCTCTTTATTAAACTCTATGAAGCTGGATTGGCGTATCAGAAGGAGGTAAGTTAAAGTTAGGGCCGCACTTTGAAATTTTGTAATTCTTCTCCATCTCCTTGGAGTACATTGTTACATAAGAAAGGAGTAAACCATTTGCACAGTAGCAGTGAAAATGGAGATACTTCTAGCTCAGGAGCTCCACAGCACAGACCCGGAAGGAAGGCGGTGCCTCTGAGACAGGCTGGGCTTCTCCCGGTCTTGAGTCCCAGCGAGCGGCAGTGTCTGGCGCCATGCGGAGGTCAGGGAGGGAGCTTCGCAAGTCCTGGCTCCCGTCCTCTCCCACCTGGTGGCCGGCTGGGCGGCAGAACCTCCAGGAAACGGGGCTGCTCGTCTGCCAGAGGGTTGGCCGCCTCTCCCTTGCCGGTGCTTGGGGACTCACGGGTACATGTCATGTCATGTCATGTCACTTGCAGTGCTAGGGTGGAACCCAGGGCCACATGCATTCTAGACAAGCGCTGTACTGCCGAGCTTCACCTCCAGCCCTGGAACTATGCTTTATTTATTTACTTATTTACTTAGTGGTACTGGGGCTGAACCCTGGGGCTTTCTACCTCCGAGCTACAACCCAACCCTTTTTAAATTTTTTTTTTGTTTTTAAACAGGGTCTTGTTAAATTGTTGTGGCTGTCCTCAAACCCGCGATCCTCCTGTCTCAGCCTCTTGAGTACTGGGATTACAGGTGTGCGGCACCACGCCTGGCTTAGAACTCCCCTCTGAAGAGCAGCCATCAGTGTGGAGTGTGCTTAGCACGCATGAGGCCGTGGGTTCCATCCCCAGCACCCCAGGCCATCCTGGTGCCTTCACACAGTGTTCTGCCAAGAGCTGGGCACGCTTGTCACGCAGGAGCTCAGCAGGAGCAGGCGAGGCCTGGCGCGGCCGGGACGAGGCCAGAGTAGGCAGTGTGCGGGAGCTGCGCGGGCCAGGGGAGCTGCTCCCGCACACGCTGTTAACTCTAAGTCTAAAATTCAATGAATGAGCCGGGCACGGTGGCGCACACTTGAGACCTTGTTTCCAAATAAGATGTAAAATAGGTCTGGGGGTATACCCCGGAGGTAGAATGCCCCTGAGTTCCATCCCCCGTACCACCAAAAAAAAACTTATCTACAATATGAGGATAAGAAAATACTTTCCTCAGAAAAGTAAAAATTAAGAGACCCATCATAGTCGTCATTTAGTACAGCAGCTAGTAGTTGGTAGTCACTCAATAAAAATTAGTGGTTTTATTAAAATTAATACATCTGTTCCTTTATAATAATCCCATTGTGGTAAGTTCTAAGTAGGCACCATTTTTTTTCTTTTTTTCTCTGTTTACTAAAATTTCTAATCCTGCAAGTTCATCCCAAAAGGTACCAACATTTCAAGACGGTTGAAGCAAGCACCAAAGGGCTGGGGTGCGGCTCAGTGGTGGGGCGTTCACCTGGCACGTGCAAGGCCCTGGTTCCCCCACCAGCACCCCAAGAAAGAGAGGCTGTCGGAACTGCGTTAGAAGCCCGCTGGGAGGCTTCCTTGCCAGGCCCGTGCTGGGAGAGGCGGGAGCTGCCGCAGCCCAGGGTCCTGCCTGCTGCTGGTTTCCTGGCCAGGCAGTCCTCCCGGAGATGCCTTCCAGTCTCAGGGCAGCGCCTGGCGGGGGTACAGGCGCTTTTGGTGTGACACCCTTGAAAGGACCCGGTGAGGGCACCCGCCTTGCTCAGTGTGTCTCTGAACTCCCACAGGCCTTGGTTAACTGGGACCCGGTAGATCAGACGGTGCTCGCCAATGAGCAGGTGGACGAACATGGCTGCTCCTGGCGTTCCGGGGCGAAGGTGGAGCAGAAGTACCTCAAGCAGTGGTTTATTAAAACCACCGCCTACGCCAAGGTGAGATGTTCTGGGAGTGGGGCCCCATGTCGGGGGGAGCAGCAGGAAGGGCTCTCACAGCCATGGGCTGGGCCTCGGGGTTACTCAGGATTCAGGGAGGAGGGCTGGCTGGCTGCAGTGCTGAGTAGGATCGGCACCTGGAGGGGACTGTCGGCCACTGTGGACCTGTCAGCTCCCTGCTTCAAAGATTCAAAACCACTGGGCATGGTGGCGCACGCATGTAATCCCAGTACCTGGGAAACTGAGACAGGAGGATCACAGGTTCGAAGCCAGCCTCAGCTACTTAGGCCCTCCACAACTTAGTGAGACGCTGTTTCAAAATAAAGAATAAAAAATTGGGCTGGGGGTGTAGCTCAGAGGTAGAATGCCCCTGGGTTCAAGCCCCAGTAACACACACACACACACACACACACACTCACCATCCAAAACTTGTAATTACATCAATTATGTATCAAAAACAAATTATATATCAAAAACAGTGAAAAGTAGCTGGGCTAGGTGGCACACACCTGCAATCTCAGTACAGGAGGATTACAGGTTCCAGACCAGCCTTAGCCTCTTAGCAAGACCCTGTTTCAAAAGAAAAACTGAAGGCTGAAACAGGAGGATTGCAGGTTCAAAGCCAGCCTCGGCAACATAGCGAGGCTGTCAGAAACCTCTTGCGACCCTGTTTCCAAATAAAGAAATAGAATTGGGCTGGGGACATAGCTTGGAGGTAGAATGCCTCTGGGTTCAATCTCCAGTACCAAAAAATAAAAGAAAAAGAAAAACTGAAAAGAGCTCAGGGTGTAAATTGGAAGTAGAATGCCCCCAGGTTTGATCCCTGTTGCCTGTGTGGTTCTAAAACGAGGGTGAAAGTCCAGAGGCCCAGAGGAGGCCAGCCAGCCGGGCCAGGAGACCACGGTCTCCTCGAGGGAAGGAGCTTGGCTAAGAACGAAGCCCCCACCTGCCTCTTCCCGCCCCCACTGGCCTGTGAACTGGCTTTTTCTGCGCTTGCGGAGGCAAGGCAGAGACAAGGGCGGAAGCAGGGCTTGCTTTCTCGTTATGCCGCGGTCACCTGGCCCTGTGTGTGCTGGAACCTTCCGTGCAGGGCATTAGTCTTTAAATTGTCAGCTGAGTCCTTTAGCGCCCCAGGCTCCGAGTTAGTCACCACAGCCGCCCACAGTCGCTCAGACAGGTCGGTGCCGGGCTGAGGTGCTCTCTGGGTCAGCCCAGAACCACACTGTTACAGGCGGAGAGAGCACAGTGTCCTGGTGACCCGTGGTCACTAGAGCCCTGCTGAGCAGAGGCACAGCACGCAGCCCGCCCCCGCGGTACAGAGTGTGACCACGGTCTCTGCGTCGGGATGCCGCCGAGCCCAGCACACAGGTGTGAGAGCTCGTTAGGCTCTTGACACAGTGCCTAGCTCCTTTTAAGCACAGTAACATTGGACTCGGAACAAGGAGGGAGTGAAGCCAGGGGCGTTGCTCTCTGCCGTCCCGGGTGGGAGCCCCCGGTGCTGACAGCTGGGTCCACCGCGGCCCGGGAGGGAAGCCAGGTCCCTGGGGCCCAGCTGATGGCTCCGTAATAGGCATAATTGGGAGGGCCACCTAATGAGCTCTTTTGTTTTGACCTTTGCTTCCAGTTTGAAATGTAATAACCTGATGGAGGGGCATTATTCTTGAAATTGTCAGCTGTAACGTTTCAACTGTTCAGCAGAAATGTTTGTTTCCATGGTGACTCACCGGGTTCTTGCTGAACTCCTGTGCACATTTATTGGAAAAGCTGTCTTTGGAGGTCAGCGCTGAAAAACAGGAGAAGAGGGAGAGACCCCACGAGGCCCACAGAACACAGTGTGGGACCAGAGCTGGGCAGCACAGGAGGCCCGGGAGTTAGGCCTGGCCAGCGAGGCCCCCAAAAGGCCATAGCTTAGAATATGGATAACTCGGGAACACTGAGGACAGAGTCAAAACAGACTCGCCTGAGTGAAAATAAAAGCAACCGAATCCCAGTAACTTAGGAGGCTGAGACAGGAGGATCCCAGGTTCGAGGACAGCCTCAGCAACTTAGTGAGACCCAAAAAATAAAATAGGCTGAAAATGTAGCTTGGAGGTAGAATGCCCCTGAGTTTAATCCCTAATACTAAAACAGGTTCAAAAGAATCTTCCAGAACAAACCTCAGATCTTTAAAGGGGGCGACATAATGCACACTTCCTATAAGATTTTATCTGCAATGTCCAGCATATAATAAAAAATTACTAGACTTACAAAGAAGCAGGATATTGTAACCTACAATCAAGGGAGGAAAAAGTAGCCCGATGAAAACAGACCTGGAGACGACCCAGATGTTGATTAGTGGATGAAGCCAAAGGCATGTGTCGTATGAATGGCCTGGGACTGAAAGAAAAAGGTGGTCGTGATGCGTGGAGACACGGGGTCTCAGGAGAGACAGGAAACTTTTTAAAACTGAACCAACTGGAAATGTAGAACAGAAAAGTGCAATCAAACGTCCGCTGTTGGGCTGCAGCAGGATTAGCAAGAGTCAGGTGTGCTATAAGCTGAAGGGAAGCCACACTCCGGGTGGGCAGCAGTGCATGCGTGGCTCTCCGCAGAAATGCATGGGGCAGGATTGAGAAGCTGAAAGAAGCATCCAGAGCAGACCAAGGGCCCTTGGGGGATTCAGGACAGGGCTGGACTGGGCGAGGCCTTTCGGGTCTGGAGCAGTTTGGACTTTCCGATGGAATCATGAAAGATCTTTTGGGATTCCGAGGAAGAGGAGGATGAGGGCAGGGTCACCTGAAAGGGCCCAGCTCTGTTAGGATGCTCTCACGATGGCCCAGCACACAGGACTGGCAGAGAGGAGCGAGGTCCAGGAGACGCAGGCGGCGGGACCGGGGGGCTGGAGATTGGGGTGGCCGGGGGGCTGGCTGTCAGTGGCAGCCTGGGAGCACTCAGCTCAAGAGGAAGCGGATGGCCACGCCACCCCCCAGGCGGGAGTCCTGGCTGGGACGTCGCCCGGACCCTTTGAGTTGAAGGTGGCCGTCAGACAGTCAAGTAGAGATGGGAAAATTAGAAGGTCAGATGAGATGGGACATCCGCTCCGAACCTGGAATGTGGCTGGAGCGTGGCTCAGAGGTGCGGTGCTGGCCTAGGTTCAAGCCTGGTGCCACAGAGGTCAAAACCAGAATCAGATGGATAACTAAGGCCAGGCCTGGCGGAACCGTCACTGCTGGGATGTTGGCTCGGCTCACAGCACCCGTGTCACAGGGCGGGAACCTCGGGCCCTGGGCGCCGTGCACACGTGCACACGCTCCTCTTTATCGACCCCCCCCCCCCCGCGCCGGCCCCTCAACTGTGAGGCTCCAATGGAGACGATAACCATATGTTGCTGGTTCAAGCTTCTCTCTCTTTTTTTTTTTTGCGGTACTGGGGATTGAACTCAGGGGCATTCTACCTCCGAGCTACACTCCCAGCCCTATGTTTTATTTTTTATTTGAAACCAGGTCTCGATAAGTTGCGGAGTGCCTCACTAGGTAGCTGAGGCTGGCCACGAACCCGGATCCTCCGGTCTCAGCCTCCCGAATGCTGGGATTACAAGTGTGCGCCACCATGCCCGGCTTCAAGCTTCTCTTTATTATACCTCTCTCTCTCTCTCTCTGTCTCTCTCTCTGGGACCGAGGATGTTACCCAAGCAGTAACAGTGACAGGAACAGTAGTCGTTCTCTTAACCCCGACAGTAACCGTCTCTCTGGCTGCAATCTTCTCTCTCACCCCACTCTGGTTCTCCATAGCCATTCTTCACAATAGTAGTCGTCAACCCAACCATCATCCTCACCGACCATTCTTCCTACCATCCTCCCTCTCGGGCGAGAAGTGGCGGCTCTTAAAGCCACACACAGCTCCAGCCACGAGGTGCCTCATACAGCCCTCACCTGGGCAGGCCACGGGCCGGGTGTGCTGGTGCATGCGCTCTAGCATGGCGCAGCCCTAGGATGTTACCACAGCTGCTCCTGGCACTCTGCCAGGCGCCATCTTGAGGCGAGGTCTAGCCGGGCCCAGCTAAGACCCCAACACTTCTTTGGCATGAAGATGGCTCGGTTGGGCCCCACAGGGCCAGCGATCACAGTCCACGGGAGCGCGCTTCTTTACTGCTGCCTGAATATTCAAGGCTGGACACTTTGTCAGTCAGCTCTGCGATTCTGTGTTCTACCTGGTCAGCGGTATTGGAGAGACTTCTACAGTCTACCCTACTGGAGATAAGCTTCTTATTTAATTTATTATGCCTTTCATTTCCAAGATTTCTATTTGGTTCTTTTTCAGTATCCCCATCTCTTTATGGAGGTTCTCATTCACATCCTGTACCGATTCTTTAGTTCATCCAGGTGTTATAATCATTCTTTTGAATCCTTTCCCCAGTAGTTTATCCGTCTTGGTATCTTTGGAGTCAGTTGCGAGCCTCTGAGGCGTCATGTCGCCTTGCCTTGCTCCTACTCCCTGTGATCCTCTCCCGCGCTTCGCACGTCTGTTGGAGCAGACTCCTCTTCCACCGTTAGGACTGCCGTCCCTGGACTCCTCACGCCCCAGCCTTCTCTGGGCGACGTGGTCCAAGGTGTAGGTGGTCGAGAGACGTCGGATGTATTTCCAAGGGGTCTTGTACTGTGGCTTCCCTGCTGCTGCTTTGGTGTGGATCGGTGGACCGGTACACTGTCTCTGGCGTGGGGGTGTGCTTCACCTTCTTGACTCAGACTCGTTGACCCGCGGTTCTGTTTCGGCTTCTAGGAGCACCTTGGTGGGGGGTGTGCTACAGAGCAGCAGTGCCTCTCTCCAGACCCATCCTGGTGACAGTGACGCTGCAGCCCCCTTGCAAAACACAGTGCTTCTGTGTATGCTAAACAGGAATCACGGGGAGACCTCACAGTGGTACTTCATCCGGATTCTAAACGTACGATTCCTTATAAAATCAAACAGCGTTAATTTCCAGTGTTTGCACCTGGAAGGAGTTGTCTTGTTGGACTTACATGGAGGCCCCTGAGAACCGAGCACGCAGTCCCAGGACGGTCCTGGACCTGGATACTCTCATCTTGGACCCGCTGGTACCGTGGGCTCAGGAAATCTCCTCTCCGCTTGAAACCCCATGGCTTCCCGTGATTAAATGAAGGAAGTTGAATGAATTAATGCTTCTAAACTGTGCCCAGGACTGGAGAGCTGATGGGGAGGGGCCGAGGGGAGAGAGGGCATCTTCTGGCAACTCTGACAGAATTTATTTAAAAAGGAATCTCACGGCCCTTTTAAAAGGAGTCTGAAAACCCGCTGTCTCTCCAGGTTTTGGATTCTGTGAATTTTGTGATTCTAGAGGTTGGCTGGCCAGGGAGACCTGGAGGAACACGGCCAATCGTGTTTGCCAAGTGCAAGAATGCGAAACAAGATCAGGCCCATCTGCTGTCACTGGGCCTCAGCACCCGAGGAGGAGGAGGAGGAGGGCGAGGAGGGCATGACCGCAACGGAAGACCCCGATCTTCAGAGGAACCGCCGCAGCACGGGAGCGACGGGATCTGGCCACGGGGAAGGCGAGGTGGCTGGGGGCAGTGGGCACGGTGCCCCGACACCTGGCCTGGCTCATCAGAAGTGGCCCTGAGCAGTGTGTTTATTACAGAGGAGGAACTGAAAGAGCTGGCTGGTTCAAGATGCTGGCTTCATTTGGTCAGTTTTTAAGACTTCCATTGGTTTTTAAAAATATTCATAGATATGCTGAGGTTTAGGCAGGCATCTCTGGAGGATTTGCATATGAAAGAAAGCATTCATATTTCATCCTGAGTCCTCTGTCCTCCTCGAGGGCTGAATATTTTAAGCAAAGTGCCAGAAGTTGCCCGCCTTGACAATTCAATCAAGAAGAAATAATGCAGCGCGAGGGTCTCTGGAGGGGTGGCTCTGTCACGCAGGAGGAGGACAGGATGTAAACCGCCAGCAGTGTCGGGCCCAGCTCACTTCAGATGGTGACCGAGAAGGACTGAGTGGGAGATGGACCAGCCTTCAGCTCAGAAACTTTATTTCTTTAGTCCTGTACTGGGGAGAGTCCACCAGACAAATTCACCAAAGATGCGCATTATGATCTTTCTTTGTTAATTGTGTGTGTGTGTGTGTGTTTGTTGCTGGGGACTGAACCTAGGAGCATTCTACCTCTATTTTTTTGTTTTGAAACGGTCTTGCTAGGTTGCTGGGAGTCTCACTATGTTGCTGCGGCTGTTTTCGAGCCTGTAGTCCTTCTGCCTCAGCTTCCCAACACTGGGATTACAGGCGTGTGCAGCCATGCTCGCTGCACTGCATCGTGATGGGCACAGCTTGGCTCGCCTCCTCCGACTGACTGGCAAGTGGGGGAGGAGAGGGCTCAGCCTGACCCGGGTCCTCCTGTAGAGCCCCGCTCGCTGGCTGGCTGGCTCCCCACTCGAGTGGCTTTGTGCTCCTTGTCTCTTCTCTTCCCTCCCCGCAGGCCATGCAGGACGCCTTGCCGGACCTCCCCGAGTGGTACGGGATAAAGGGCATGCAGGCGCACTGGATCGGGGACTGCGTGGGCTGCCACCTGGACTTCACGCTGCAGGTGACCACGCAACAGCACTGCCAGCCCTTTGCACTCGCAAACCCCTCCCCAAGTCTAGGAATTCATTAAATCAACCAACAACTGGGGTTCTCGGCAGCACAGCCGTAGAAAGACATTGCAGTCTCATGTGTATTTTAAATTTCCTAGCAACCATGTGTTTTTAAAGTGCAAAGAAGACAGTAACATTAATTTTTATAACATTTTATTTAAACCACTTTATCTAGAATATTAACATTTCAAGATGGGATCAGTAAGATTTATTAAAGAAATACCTTAAGTCCATGTTCAGAACGGTCTTGGAAGGCCGTGTTCTGTGCTGACGGTGCACACCAGCTGTGGCTAAGATGTGTCCACACAGTGCGGCTGGCCACCGGCGTGGACGGCACGGGCGCGCGGAGGCCTGGGATCCACAGACTCCCTGGATTCTGTGCCGTGTTTCTGTGGGCATTGTTCCGTGCCTGTGTTCCCTCCACTCCCGGGCCCACCTGAAAACGAGGCAGCGCACTCGTGGGCTCCAGAGGAGCGCCGTTCTCAGCCCTGAGCCGTCAGCTGGCCCCGCAGGTGACACGGCCGGCACTCAGGCTGTGTGCTGGACGTCTTTTAGCTCGTCCCTGGCGCCTGCCCTCTGCCCTGCAGGCTCTGTGAGTGGCTCCCCGTTGGTGCCTGCTGCGTGCCTCCTCCTCAGAAGCCCTTTCACCAGCTGCAGAGACGGCGTGTGCACCGGGGCTCGGGCTGTCCTTCCCAACTCTCCCACACGGTCATGACTTCAGCGGCTGTTTTTCTGGCTGGAAAAGTGACATGCCGATATATATATATATAATCTTATTTTTTATTAAAATAAGAGAGGAGACTATGCTCCTTCCCCAGGACAGAAACAACAAAACACTCTCAGCGCTGTCTGACCTGAGCGCCAAGGAGCCTCGAGCCAGGAGGCGTCTCCCGAGTGGGCCCGGCCCTCCAAGGGGGCCAGCATGCCTGCGGCCCACACAGGACCGTGCCGTCCTCCTGCCGGGCACCAGCTCCGTCCCCCACTCCCCGGCCCCGTGGTCAGAAGCTGCTGCCACTGATCAGAAATGGGGAAGGAGGGAGGGAGAGAAGGAAGGAGGGAGGGAGGGCATGTGGGCCCGAGGGAGGACGGAGAAGAGACAGGGCTCTTGTCTTCCCCTGCCAGGTGGATGGCCAAGACACAGGAGAGCAGCTGGCCGCCTACACAGCCACTCCCGAGGCCATCTATGGAGCCTCCCACGTGGCCCTCTCTCCCAGCCACAGGCTCCTCCACGGCCACAGCCGGCTGAAGGAAGCCCTGCGGAAGGCGCTCACCCCGGGCCGAGGTGAGCAGCGCCCCCATGTGGAGGCTGGGGAGGGGCGCGCCACCTGCACTGGGCAGCCTCTCCTGGAGGCTAGGCCTCTCCGGCGTCATCCTGCGTGGCATGGGTTGTTTCACTGGGCCTGACATTCTGCTTTTTAATTATAAACTAGAGGATAAAAGGGCTCAGGAAACAGTTGCTTGCCCCGGTTTTGCTGTGAGCTGCTCCTCTGAGCCTGGGGCTCCTCACCGAAAGCTCAGCGCTGCCCTTCCAACATAATCTCGATTTAAAGTTCTTTTCTTTGGAAAAGAAAAGGTTTTATTATAGGAATAAAACCTTCTCCTTAATTTATAAGTCCATCATCAAATAAAACCATACTAAGAGGGACTAGAGGGCACCCAGGGAGCGAGAGACGGCTCTCCTGGCAGCTTTGTCATTTAAAGAGCTCCGATGGCCATCTGTGTGGGCAAGCGGAGGCCTCAGAACGGGTCACAGCAGATCTGCTCCGTGGAGGGGCGGGGCCCGCAGAGCTGGCGAATCCAGAGGGACAGAATGTGGGGACACCCCTTGCCAGTGAGAAGTGGGTCTCTTCTGCAAAAATCCTGCCTGTTCTCTTTCCTAAACCCCAACCCCAAGTACACAGTCTGAATTACTGGGGTCTGAATCAGTAGGGTCATTTGACTAACTAAACTGTTTTGAGGGTGACAGAAGTTGCATTTGTAAAACAAGCAGAACAAAATATGTCCCGGGCCCAGGCTAGGGAGACAGCGCCATCAGCCTTGGCTCTGCCCACGACTCCTGGCTGCTTCCTGGGTCAGCGGGGCCCCTGGAGCCCGCCGTGCCTGCCTCCGGGGGCGCCCGGAGGGTCCTGCAGCCCTCACTGAGCGCGCCCGTCTCTCCGGGGTCACAGGCGGGGGCAGCACCCAGGTCCACTTCTCTCGGGCTACATATTAAAGTAGAGAAAAGACTCTTCTGAGTTAGAGTGTCAGCGTGTGCTTCCAAGCCCACTGTAGCTGTCTCTCGGGTTTATTTTCTCCACTAACACCAAAGGAAAATTGAATCCTTTTCAACTGTTGAGAAGGGAAAACTCATGGTTTTTACCCTGATGAGCAATTTGAGATTCCTTGAGGGCTCTGATAGTTGACTAATACCCGAAATTGAAAAACTAAACAATGTGACTGTCTAGCCCTGGCATTTTTTTTCGAATGGTTCATTTGGGGACACAAATTAAAGTGAGGAAGTTTTAATAGGAGATTAATGGGCTAAGAGATTATAAAAGATGAAGTTCCTGAGGTGAAAGATGCTATGAATTGAAAACGTTTCCATGTGTAATAATTGAGGAATCGTTTTAGTAGGTGCGCCGAGGTCCTGACCCCTCGGTGTCGGCCCACCTGATCCGCCCGGTGGTTCACTGTGGCAGATTCAGGGCCAAGTGTAATGTGGGACTTGGAACGGCTCATTAGCGGCTTCCTCCCTCTTTTTAATAATCTCTGAAATCATTCCAAATGGAACCTTACACTTGGCAGTAAATCTTTCCATTTCTAATTTTCAGAGTGGAAATCTTCTTTTTGCAGAGGTTCATTTACTCGGTCTACAGATTGATTTGCGTGCTGAGACCCTGGGTTTTGCCGTGTGCCGCGGTAGTGGCTTGGGGCCGGTGTGGTGCCTGGAGTTTGACAAGCTCTCCCCAGTAACAAATGACGTCCCCCAGGACCGCGGCTCACGCTGCCTGGCCTGTGGGGCCACCCTCGTCTTTGAAGGTTGCTTCCCAGCTGTCACCTGCCACTGACATCTGCCTTGTCTGTCCCTTGAGCATCAGGCCTTGGGGTGACAGGTGTTAATGGGGTGACATGCAGGTCATGGCAGCACACGGTTGGGACTGTGCTTATCACAGTGAGTCCTGCGGCTGCTGAGCTATCTACGCACTGGCTGTTGGTTTGCCTCTTGACGACGCCAAGTCTGGTCCCGGGTCCATCCTCATGGATGAGTCGGCTTCCCAGTGAGCAAGTGATGGCCGCCAGGCGTGGTGGTCTTGGAGGGGTTCCTGGGAGGGTGACACGTGCACAGGATGAAGTCTGGGTGGCAGGCGGAGGCAGGCAGACCACCCTCCCCATGGACCGTGGCTTCAGCGTGCAGGGGAGGCCGGCGCCCACCTGCATCTGAAGTCAGCGAGGGGCGGATCCAGGACGGGCCCCTGGTTTCTGGCCTGGCCGCCTGCGTTGCCAGCGTTATTGACTAAACGTAAGGTTTTCTGCTTAGCAGATTTGGCATAGATTCCCTTAAGAGAGGAATAGAGTAAGGGCCTTCTCCAAGCTCCTGGAGTTGACGCTTATCTCCACGGTGGCTGGCTGACAACCTCCGACTTGGGTCTTGCAATGTCAGCTCTGACAGAAGGGGCCAGAGATTAGCCGGGCGTGGTGGCGCACGCTTGTAATCCCAGCATTCGGGAGGCTGAGACCGGAGGATCCGGGTTCGCGGCCAGCCTCAGCTGCCTAGTGAGGCATTCTGCAACTTAGCGAGACCCGGTTTCAAAATAAAGAATAAAAACTAGGGCTGGGGGTATAGCTCGGGGGTAGAATGCCCCTGAGTTCAATCCCCAGTACCGCAAAAAAAAAAAAAAAAAAAAAAGAAGGGGCCAGAGACCATAAAAAGCACCAGTGGGGAGTGCCATCGGCTTCCAGAAGCTGCCTGTCTTTTCCAGGAGTCTTTTCTGTCCAAGCCCTGGGGCTCCAGAACCATCTGTTCCCTCAGAGTCGCCAGCCGCCTTCTAGACAGCGCCTCGTTTTTGTTTTTGTTTTTCTGAAAGGGTAAATGAGGTCTCTGTCACAGGTAACTTAGAACCCTGTTGTTATTGACACATTGGCGAGCAGAGCCTCCCTGGAAAGCCTAGCAATTCAATAATTGATTGCTCACTGCGGCTTCGCCCCGCCCGCACGGGCTCAGGTGTGAGGAGCAGGCGTGGGCTGCAGGCGTGGCTCCTGACCGCACTGTGTCGTAGCACGCGTGGCTGTGTTCATAGGTGCTCTGTGGAGGTGGAGCGTCTGTGCTCCAAAAATCTGGAATAAGCTGGGCATGGTGTCACACACTTGTAATCCCAGTACACCGAGACAGGAGGATTGCAGGCTGAAGGACACCCTCAACAACTTACTGAGGCCCTCTGCAACTTAATGAGATCCTGTTTCAAAATAAAATGTAAAGTAGGGCTGGGGGTTGTAGCTCAGAGGTGGAATGCCCCTGAGTTCAATCCCCAGTA
Organism: Graphiurus murinus; assembly: GCA_004027655.1. NCBI lineage: Eukaryota > Metazoa > Chordata > Mammalia > Rodentia > Gliridae > Graphiurus > Graphiurus murinus. Next base: position 31,067 of record PVLC010007508.1, on the reverse strand, counting down.
CCACACACACACAAAACAATCTGGAATAAACCAAATAAACAGGTCGCATTGCTCTGGGCTGCTCAGAACACATGCTGTACTCTTGGGCACCGTGACTGTCCTGGAGAGGAGGTCATCTGCAGGACTTGTCACCCTCAGTGACCACAGAGCATTGCCACAGCGTCCCTGGAGACTGGTTGCCTGGAGCACGGCTCTGGTAAACACCAGACAAGAGCCTTCTGCTTTTCCTGGGAGCAGACCTGCCTCAGGGGCAGATGGGGCCTGTGGCCTGGAACGCCTCCTTTATTACTAAAGTGTCCGCTGACTCTCCTGGATCCCGACATCACATCACCTACATTAGGAGGAGTGCAGAGAACGCTAGGCCTGGCCAGGAACGTCAGAGGTTAGTTGCATTCTTTAAAAGAGAGATTTCGACCAGGTACAGTATGCAAGCTGTTACTACGCAGTCATTGCAGATCTGCTGATAATGAAATCTAAAGACCATTTTTGTTTCCCTAACTGAACAAACAGCATAATTAAATTGTATGTGGAATGCGGAAAATCCCACCCTTAATGCAGTTCTCCACATTTTTAAAAATTACTTGTTTAAAATCCACACGGCACACAAGCCATCCACTTGGAGTACAATTCACTGACTTTCAGTGTCTGCCCGGAGCCGTGCAACCTTGACCACAGCCGACTTCAGAGCGGTCGCGTCCTCCCCAGGGAATCCCCTGACCACGCCCCGCGCCTGCCTGGTCCCGCGCTAAGCTACCGCGAGTCGGCTTTGTGTCTCCATGGAGTGGCCGTTCTGGATGTTGGGGTGTTGGGATCCGATGATGTTTGTCTTTTTATATCTGGCCTCTTTTCATTTAGCAAAACATTTTCCAGGTTCGTCCGTGTGTAGTGTGTACTTCATTCCTTTTTATTCCCAAATAAGACTCCATCATGTGGATAGACCTCTTTCGTTGACCCATTCATCAGTTGGTGGACGTTGGGTTATTTCCACTTTTCTACTGTGGTTATTAATCCTGCGTGAGTGGGGTGCTGGGCCACTCAGTGCCCACTCGGGGTGCTGCTGGACTGTTTCCAAAGCAGCTTCAATCGCGCCACGTCCCGCCAGCTGGGCGTGAGCGCTCCAGTCCCCCACGTCCTTGCCAGCATTTGTTATTGTCTGTCCTTTTGACGACGGCTGTCCTGGTGTGACTGACACGGTGCCTCTGCCTCGCTGTGTTTGGTTGGCCTTTCCCTGATGACATCTTGTCCTGTACTTGCTGGCCGTTTACCTACCTGTGAGGAAACGCCTGTCTAGATCCTTGCCTGTCTCTGTGGTTCTCTGTGTATCCCAGGTGTAGTCCTTCTCAGGTACATGACTTTCAAAGATGTTCTCCAGGCCTGGGCTTGCCTTTCCATTTTCCTGATGGGGCCTTGGAAGCCTGAACGCTTCCCATTTCAATGAAGTCCATTTGTCTAGTTTTTTCTTTTGTTGCCTTTGCTTTGGATGTTAATTTTAAAAAATTGCCTAATCAAAGGCCACAGAAATTAATTTATATATATACATATATATATATGTTTTAATCTAAGACTTCCAAGTTTTAGATCTTATATTAGGTCTTTAATTCATTTTGCATTTATTTCTGGTACGGCGTGAGGTAGGGTCTAACTTCATCTTTATTCTGTATGTAGTCATGTTACTTTTTAATTCATGTTCCCCAAGTATCTTAAAAATCAGACTGCTTTGTCTCTAATTCCTGGTCTCCTCTTACTATATTATCAGAAAATATTTCTTTGGTTTTATGCAGGCTTCACTAGTTTTGTTTGTTTGTTTGTTTGTTTGTTTGGTTGGTTGGTTGGTTTGGGTACTGGGGATTGAACCCAGGGGCATTCTATCTCTGAGCTACACCCTCAGCCCTTTTTATTTTTTGTCTTGAAACAGGGTCTCACTAAGTTGCTGAGGGTCTTGCTAAATTGCTGAGGCCAACCTCAAACCTGAGGTCCTCCTGTCTCAGCCTCCCATGTATTGGGATTACAGATGCACACTATCATGCCCCACTTAACAATTATTTTTTAATCCATAGATCCATATCAACTCAGTATACCGTACTATCCCAAGTCTTCCCTATCAGGTTGAACATTCAGCTTTTTTAATGTCTGGGCTACCATGGAGATAGCTGGTATGAGCTGTAATGTCTTCATAGCTCTTGCTCTCATAGAATTTTCCTTAGACAATATTCTCAAGAGTGGGATTATTTTGGTCAAAGGTAGGAACATTTTTCTAGTTGCTAGACTTAGTCTTATCCATTGATATATGAATTTCACTGCAACTTCGCAAATATGTCTTACCCTTCTAAGAGTTTTTGCTAGTTTATCAGGTGGAAAATGATAAAACTTCAAGATTACTTTGATTCGCATCCCTCCTTTTAAAAGTCATTTTGTATTTTTAGAAGTCCAAGTGGTGTTCGTACATTACATGCAAAGTCAAGGCATACTAAGTACGATGTGACTGCAGCGATAGCCCTACCCCCTGCGCGGCCACCTCTGATCGTGTCCGGAGCGTGCGGCTGCCAGTGTGGGTTTGGTGGCTCTGGCACAGCCTGGATGCACGGCGGTGTCTTCCCTGCCTCGTGCAGCTGGAAGGGGTTGGACAGGTTCTCCGTTGGAGGTGTTGGGGCCCGTGCTCTGTCTGCTTCCTGCTCTGCCTTCCAGGGTTTTCCAAGATCCTGTCTGTGTTCCAGGAAGCAGGAAGGGACGGGGCTTGGGGAGACAGTGGAACCTACAGGTTATCTGCACAGTGCCCAGTGGCCAGGCAGCGCTGCAAAGGAGGCTGGGCACGGCTGCCCTTAGCTGTGCAGCTTCAGGTCCAGAAGAGCAGGTGCGGGGTCTGTGTGTGACTCCATATCCGAGTGGCGCACCTGCACAGCTGTGTGCGCACCAGCGCTAGACGCTACTTAGTGACTCTCACTCCCCTCCCAGCTCCTAATTGCAGAATGTGTCCACATCCCTCTTGTCTTGGAGCCGGTGCAATATGGACTCAGAACTCTGGGTCTCCACTGTGAGAAGTGAGTCTGTACTCGGCTGGCCGCAGCGGCAGGTCTCTCAGCCTGGCTGCCCGGGCCTCGCCCTCGGTCCCCGTTGGGTGGCAGGTCACCCTGTCCCGCTGCCCCCATGTCCAAGTGAAAGGGCTGGGATTGTTTCCAGGGAGGACAGGCAGTGGAGAGAACGTCTCGCCGCCACCGAGTGGGCGCGGGAGCGCCGCCCTGGCATCTCCCGGGAGCGCGGACGCCGCTCGCTCACGTGTGTGGCCGCCCGTGGGTCCCTGCGGCCCGCAGACTCACGCCTGGAGCAGTGAGCGAGCGCAGGTGCGGCTGGCCGGTGCTAGAGCGGGCTCCCCTTCTGAGAGTCGGTGACGGTGACGACGTGCTCTCCTTGCAGATTGCCGCACTCCGGTGACAGCCGTGAACATGCTCACCCAGCAGGAGGTCCCCGTCGTCCTGGCTGGAGCGGACTTGGAAGGCTCTCTGGATTCCAAAATAGGTAAGCGGCTGTGAAATGTCATCGCAGTGACACATTCTGCAGACTGCCGCCACTCTGAAGAGCCACGGGCTGCTTTGCCCCTTCGTAAAATACGTGCCTTTTTTTTTTTTTTTTGAAGTGCTAGAGGTTGAACCCCGGGCCTCTCGTGTGCTAGGCAGATGCTCTACCATAAGCCCTGTCCCGGCCACTGACCTTTTCATTTAATCATCCCTTACTTAACTGCATCTTGGAAACATATTAAGCATATCACACCTGGCTAATTGCTGTTTAGATTAATAAGAAATGTCTACTCCATTGGTCAACAATTAGTTGGTCACTGGGCATGGTGGCTTACACATGTAATCCCAGTACTTGGGAGGCTGAGACAGGAGGATTGCAGGTTCCCGACCAGTCTCAGCAATTCAGTGAGCCTCTCCAAAACTTTAGCTAGACCCTGTTTCCAAACAAAAGAATAAAATTAGGCTGAGGGTGTAGCTTGGAGGTAGAATGCCCCTGCGTTCTATCCCCAGACCACACACACACAAAAAGAAAGAAATAAAAGGAGCTCTTGTGGACATGGCTGTTTGGGATTTTCCTGTTGTTCATTGCGGATTTTGAGTTAAATCACACAATATGGAGAGTTTTGATGGAAAAAAGTTAGATTTTTAGGCATACATGGGCAATTGCTTTTCCTGTTGTCTTGATTTTCCACCACTGAAAAATCAAATTTTCTAAATTATCCGCCCAACTGCGCGCACACCTCCCCACCCACACTGCTGCAGATGGTGCAGGCACTGCTGCCAAGCTCACACCCGACACGCCCAGAACGGTCTTTATGTGGCCAAGGAAATGTTGTGGTCACGGTACAGCCAAGAGTTACCGAAGCCAAACACACAGGGGTGCAGTGAACGCCTGTCTCCCTTCACGACCGTGAACGCTTTGTGAACGCATGGTGCTGGGGGTTGAACCCAGGGGTGCTCTACCCCCGAGCTATACCCCAGCCCTTTTCATTTTTTATTTCAAGACAGGATCTAAGTTGCTAAGGCTAGCCTCAAACTTTCAATCCTCCTGCCTCAGCCTCCCAGGTAGTTGGGATTACAGCGCATAGCACTGAGCCCTCCCAGGAACACTTCTGACAATATTTGTTGTTTACCACTCCCCCCCTCGCCTCCCGGGCCTCGGTGCCTCCTGTCCCACCCCAGCAGCAGCCCTGCAGGACCTGGATGCCATTGCAAAGCTTTCTGCCATTCCAAGGAGCTTTCGGACATGGCTCCAGACACCCAGCCGCCTTCCAGGACAGTGTAATCCCAGCACTTGGGAGGCTGAGGCTCCAGGCCGGCCTCAGCAACTTGTCTAGGCCCTCAGCAACCCAGTGAAACCCTACCTTCAAAATAAAAAATAAAATAGGGCTGGGGATGTAGCTCGAAGGCAAAACTCCCCTGGGTTCAGCCTCCAATGCCAAAAAAAAAAAAAAAAAAAACGGTTAAAGAGAAGACATAAAAGTGGCATGGGGAGCTGGTGGTGTTGGGGGGGCAGCTTCCCCAAGGCCGCTCTGTCCCCAGTAAATATGGCGAGCTTTTGTAGCATCTGAGCTGAGAGACGTCTCCTGTAAGAAGCCCAGTCCAGGGCCGTCAGCTGCTCTGTGGTTGGGGCGCTTGCAGGGAGCCCTTTGTGTTTCTCCCCTGCACAGGAATCCCCAGCACCAGCGCGGAGGACGCCAGCGTGGCGGAGGCCCTGGGCCTGGCCCACTCCGAGGTCATCGAGGCTCTGCCGGACGGCTCCGAGAGGCTGATCAACTCTGCCGAGGTCAGTGGTGCTCGGGAGCACCTGGGGACCTGCTTCTACGGCCGCGGCCTCGGTGGGGAGCGCTAGGGTGCTTCTCTCCAGGCGGACTTGCTCTCGTGAGACCTCAGCCCTTGGAGATGGTGCCTCTGGCGGATTTGAGCCCGGCTTGTGGCTGGACGACGCCAGGACGTGTGCAGGGGGAGGTGGGGATGCAGCCGCTTGGAGCACTGAGCCTCAGACTTGCACACCTCAGAACCCCGCCCACCGGCTCCGTCCCCTCAGGCGGGAACCAGGCCCTGCGTGTCCAGCCAGTGTCCCTGCTGCTGCGGGCCCAGGGGCCGCACCTTGACCTGCGCCCCGGAACCTCGTCACAGTCTGGTCCCTGGGCTAGCAGCATTGGTAGCTCTTGTTAGAAATGTGGACCCTCAGGCCCACCCTGGTCAAGTGGGCTCCCTGTGTGACTCGTATGCACGATCGAGTTTGAAAATGCAGGCTTAGAGCACTCTATCAAATGTGACTACACACGGGACCCCTGGAAAGGGTTTAAAAACCGCTGCTTGGGGCCCAGCCCAGACACTGGGATTTAACACCTGTTGGTGCTGAGGGCTGAGTCAGACCTCGAGAGTGTTCACAGCTCTTCTAAAGAAAGGCAGAATCTGGGAGCCACTGGCTTAGCCCCCTGCCTCCACATCTGGCCACAGGACTGAGTCATGGGGAGGTGCTGACTGGCTCCACCCTGGGTGGTCCTGATGCAGGTCCTGAAGATCCAGGTTGTACAGGGACTGCCTGGCTATAGGACGTTTGGTCTGTCTGTCTATGAATAAGGGAATGGTGGCCAGGCCTTTCCCTTTATGAGCAGTGACGGCCTGCGCTTCCGCTTCCCGCCCCGTACCCCCAGACGTGACTGGCACTCTGGGATGCTGAGCCTCCTCTTAGACCTTGTTTGAGCAGGCCTGGGGTGGAGCGGAGCCACCCACGGTGTCAGGAAGGGAGCCCCGGAAAGCCTCTCTGGGGTGGGAAAGGGGGCGTCATGGCCAAAGCTCGGCTTCCCACCTGCCCAGAGACCCCCTCTCCTGGGGGGGGTCTCAGCATCAGCTGTGCCCGGGCTTCCCCATCGCTCCGCCTGGACTGTTGGTAGAAACGGTTTCCCTCCTCGAGCTTCTGGAACGTAAGATAGACTTTCAGGAGCTTTCTCCAGTCTGCACTCCAGCTCTGTGCTGGCAGGAGCATGGAGCACAGAGACTGTCCACTGCTGGTAGAGGGCCGCCTTCAGCAAGCGGGACTTCTTAATCTTTACGTCTCGTGCCTGAGCTCCTTGAGGGTATAGGCAGGCTTTCTCTATCTTTGTACCCCCCCCCGAGACCCCCAGCGCACAGTAGGTGTGCAGCGCAGCACCCCTTCGCTGAGCCGCTTCCCGGGTCCCAGGGGTCCAGCTATTAGCAAGACGCGCGGCTCCCTGTGTACAATTAGTCGCTCTCTGAAAACATCAGTGAAAAGAGGATTTCTCTTTTGTACTATTAATGTTCTACCCTGCTGTCTATCAAATGGAAGCATTTACATTTAAAAAGAGTGATGTATTTCTTCAAGGCCCCAGTTGGTCCCCTGCTTGCCTTTAGGATAATATTGAATATTTCTTCTCTGGACATTTTTCCCTCCGACCGGAGGAGAGTCCTTAGAAACACGGCTCGTGCAGTTCTTCACTGGCAGCAAGGGCTGGTATTTGATTCTCTCTGGGTGTCGCAAGGGCTCTCGGGTAAGGAAGCCACAGAAACGGGCGGCTTGCCCTTAGACACAGTGCCCAGGGCCCCGGACCCAGGCAGACTGTGAATTTTGTTAAAAATCTCAAGGAAAAAAATGAACTTTCTATCAGTGCAGTGGTGAAACGTGGCTTTTAATGTTCTCTTGAGGCGGGAGGGCTGCAGCCCCGGGGCCCATGAGTGTTGGAGTGGCCGCTCAGGCGGGGCCCTCGGGAGCCGCCTGCACGGGCAGCAGTGCAGAGCAGGACCGCGTCGCCCTGTCCCTCAGTTCACAGGTCTGAGCCGACAGGAGGCCTTCCTCGCGCTGACCCAGAAGGCCCGGGAGAGGAGAGTAGGGGGCCACGTGACGAGCAGCAAGCTGAGAGACTGGCTCATCTCCAGGCAGCGGTACTGGGGCACGCCCATCCCCGTGGTCCACTGCCCCGGCTGTGGTGCGGTGCCCGTGCCCCTGGAAGAGCTGCCCGTCACCCTGCCCAGCGTCGAGGCCTTCACCGGCAAGGGAGGCTCCCCGCTGGCCGCGGCGTCCGAGTGGGTGAACTGCCCCTGCCCACGGTAAGGGCCACGTCCCTGCCCAGCGCTGACTGCCCGAGGCCCTGGCGGCCTGGGAGGGGGGCTGCAGGGCTCCTGGGACCTCCGCAGAAGATCTGGCACCGGGGCCCAGCCGCTGTGGCCGTGCTGTCACCTCTCCTCCGAGCCTTGGGAGGCAGTGGTTCAGGGCTTTTCTAGAAACATCTGGCCAGACAGCGGCAAAGCCCGGGTTCCCATGGTAGTTGTGGGAAGACCCCAAGAGCTTCCTGGAAGCGCGGGGGGGGGGGGGGTTCCTCTCTTCCAGCAGGCCCCCGAGCCAGAGAGAGCAGCCGGGCTGGCTCTGCACGCCGAGGCCCCTCACGGGGAAGTGGGGTTGCGCTTTTCTGTGTGTTCGCTGGCAAGTCTCAAGTGTGGTTTTTAGGATGCTACATCAGCTGATTAAACAAATAAATAACTGAGAGCAAGAGCCAGCATTTCCTTCTTCCCTCTGTGGAGAAGCCATTTTCTCTGCTTCCAGATCATGGTGAGGATGTTTTAAAATAGCTTTGTCTTCTGCCATGCAGAGCCGAGCTCCTGAGTGGGAGGTAGGTAGCCACGAGGTGCAGCTGGGGATCAGACAGTCGTGGGTTCAAGCCTGGCTCTGCCTGGAACCAGCTCTCTGGCCTTGGCCAAGTCACCCGACTTCCTGGGCACCAGCCCACCCTCAGGAACTAGAGTAACCTCCTTGGCCGCTCAAGGACAGAACGGGCACGGTGGCGCTGCCCGCTGGCACGCGGCAGGTGTCTCTCCGGTGGGAGTGGTGCCGCCCCTCCCAGGGCCCCAGCGGGGATTTTGGAGTCTGAGGTGGAGTTTGTGGGCAGGAACACAGAAGCCCTGGGCCGCTTCAGGGCAGGAGTGTGGCTCAGAAGGAACCTGGCCCCGGTCTTCATTTGCCAACAGACAACGGCTCCCTGCCGCAGCCTCCCGGCCGGCGCCTAACCACTGCTGCCCCTCAGCTTCCAGGTGGAGCGGCCCCCGGCACCTCGGGCTCAGAGGCCTAGGACGTTGTTAAGAAGTTCTGGGTCACTCGGCCCCTGGTGGTGGCACTCCCAGCGTCACTATCCCTCCTAGGAGAGGATTGCTTTTTTTTTTTTTTCTTTTTTTGGCAGTACTAGGGATTGACCCCAGGGACATTCTACCTCTGAGCTACACTCCCACCCCAATTTTTTATTCTTTATTTTGAAACAGGGTCTCACTAAGTTGCAGAGGGCCTCACTAAGTAGCTGAGGCTGGCTGCGAACCTGGATCCTCCAGTCTCAGCCTCCCAAGTACTGGGATGACAAGCGTGCGCCACACGCCCGGCTGATTGCCCCTCCTCCTCACCCGTTCACACACCAGGGCTCCACCTCATTCCCTGCCTTGAGCGCCAGGGCTCTGTTCCCCCCCAGCAAGGAGCCACTCTCAGGCGGTGAAGTGTGAGCTTGTAAGTGGCAGTGCCGGTTCTCAGTTACGCGTGCCGGTTCTGTGGCGTGCACACTCCCACCAGAGCTAATTTCAAGCGAGCCTCTCAGCGTCCCTTATCACGGAGTTGGGAAGAGAGGCCAGAGATTGATTCCCTGGAGCTGGAGTGAGCTGGCTCCAGCAGGCCGCTGCTTGGGGGCTTCCGAGGTAATTGTAATAGTCCAAGTAGATTACTGCATCGCTCATCCCGGAGCAGAAGGAGAGAAAACCCCGAGTTCATGTTCCAGCACATCATTACTTCTGGTTTTCAGTGTCTCCTCATGCATCTGTTTGCTTCATAAGCATCATAAAGCAGGCACCCGCTGGCGGGCGGCCGCGCCTGAGACAGAAGTCATGCACAAAGGAGGCCGGCCTGTCTGTTCCTGCAGCGCTGAGACTTTGTACCAGGTCAAATGAAGAGAAGTGGAGAACGCGGCTTGTCATTGTTGAAGCGTGCAATTTTTATTTTGTAGATTTCTTTTAAACATCATGTACTCCGCAGTCCCCCAAAACCCAGCTTGCTCTAAATTGTCTTTTCATGATGTAGCATTATTCTTACGACATTTAAATTCATACTCGTCCTGGCTTTCTCAAAGGCTGCCAGAAAAGTGCATTAAAGTTTAAGTAGAAATCACTGACGGGCCTCATTTATCTCTCAGGTGCAAAGGAGCAGCCAAGAGAGAGACGGACACGATGGATACCTTCGTGGATTCGGCCTGGTACTACTTCCGATACGCGGACCCTCAGAATCCCCACAGGTGCGCCCTGCCAAGGTCTCCCAACAGACGGACACCGTGATGGTTAACTAGACATTTGAGGACGTGCTAGGGAAATGTGTGCACAGGATTCGAGGGAGAAGTGCAGGCAGGCAGCCCCAGGACCCCCACGCAGGTGTCACAGGTGGGAGGGAGAAACAGGAGGAGGAGCCGGTAGGACCACAGCTGGAGGGAATGGGGGGGTGGGGAGTGGCTCTGCTCTGCTGCCCGCCTTCCCTCCCTCCCCCCTGGAGCAGCTGGGAGAGCAGGGGCTGTGGGGCCCGAGCGGGGCAAAGCGTGCCACAGCCGGTGCTGCCGGTGAGCGGGGGCGGCCCGGGGGCAGAGTGGGCACTCGGCCTGGGCTCCGTCCCTGGGTCCAGAAAACAAACAAGCGGCCCTCTTTGATGGAATGTTTCCAATTATTCACAGCCAAGGGAAAAACAGGAAAGGAAGGAAATGCCATCCTAATGTCCTCCCTGCCTTACCCTGCGTTTATATGGGGGTGGGTGGTTTATTTACCTACAATACTGATACGACCATGCCAGGTGGAGAGTGGAGAAGCTTTGCCCCGTCACGTACGGCCCACAGGTAGCTTCCCCAATCGGTCAGTCGATGGCCAGCACACACCCACCTGTAAATAATGGCCAGGAGAAGCCGCTCAGAGTTAAAGGAGCCATAGGACAGGTGGGGGCGAGGGAAGCCGGGGCTGGAGACCCCTGAGCTCCGAAGGAACCTTCTGACACGACTGCATTCTCCAGCCATAATCTTGTGTTTCTTTGACAAGAAAAGAAGCAAACTTGAGGGAACGAGCTTTGGGTGTCGAGGCAGAGGAGAATGGGAGCTAGAGCCCAGGAAAGTCCTGCAGGGGTCGCCTGAGGGGGCTTGCCACGACATGGTGACGCGCGCCTGTAATCTCGGTACTTGGGAGGCTGAGGCAGGCGGGTAGCAGCTTCAAGGACAGCCTCAGCAAGCAGTGAGACTCTCATCAACCTAGTGAGACGAGACCCTCTTTCAAAGTAAAAATAAAAATAGGGCTGGGGGTGTAGCTCAGAGGTCCAACACTGAGTTTAATCCCCAGTATCCCCCCAAATGGCCCCTTATTATTCATTCGTTATAAAGCGACATATTTCTGGGGAGACAGGTGCTCCTGCCTCTCCCTTATCCTGACCTGCAGTGTTACAGTTCTGTAATTTGATTTCAGCAGCGAGCGGGATCCTGTGTAAATGCTCCCCCACAAAGGAAGGAGGGGCGCAAGGCGACCCAAGGCCAGAGTCACCAGGGTGGGGGGGGGGCCTCTCCAGCCCTCCAGGCCACTTGCCCGGCCGTCCTCCTGGGGGCGCTGTGCGTCCCCCTTAGTGGCTCCTCCCCTTCCCTCTGCTGCCCTGGCCCCGCGGGCTCCAGTGGGCTCCAGTGGGCTCCAGGCCAGGACGGCCTCGGGGGAGAGCACACGTGCATGCCAGCTCGGGCCGCCCTCATCATTTCACAGCTGGACGTCTCCCGGGCGAGGCTCCAAGCCCAGTGCGGGCCTCCACAGTCGTTTCCCCACTCTTGCCTGGATCAGCAGTTGAATTTCTATAGGGACCCATCTTTCACTTAAAAAAAAAAATGTCTTTTTAGAAAAATGCGCCAGGTTGCTGGCATGGTAAGGAGAGGGGAGAGACGAAGCTGTGCTGAGACGCAGTCTCGGGTGGGGAGCGCGGCTCCATCTGTCCAGGGAGGGCCTCCTGCCCCGGCCTCGGAGCTGGGCCAGCCCTGTCCACGCTGGGGTGGGCCTTGAGGTGTGGGAGAAAAGCCACAAGTGCTCAAAACCTCCAGTACACGTCCTGCAAGCACAGGGCCACGGGCCAGGCCAGCGCCCCCTCTGCCCCGAGGTCCCGGCCAGAGTGAGTGCCTCTCCCTCTCGGTGTCACGAGGCAGTGAGTGTCCGTGCTGCCTAAAGAGTGCTGGGAGGCCAGTCGTTGAGTTGTTTAATGACAGGTGCGTCCAGCAAGTGTACACGGGCGCTGCATGACCACCGCAAAGCCACTTGGAAAATAAGACTGCGTTTCTGTTTTAAAATGAATTGAGTTGTTTAATGACAGGTGCATCCAGCAAGCGTACGAGGGCGCTGGCTGACCACCGCAAAGCCACTTGGAAAATAAGACTGCGTTTCTGTTTTAAAATGAATTGAGTTGTTTAATGACAGGTGCGTCCAGCAAGCGTACGAGGGCGCTGGCTGACCACCGCAAAGCCACTTGGAAAATAAGACTGCGTTTCTGTTTTAAAATGAATTGAGTTGTTTAATGACAGGTGCGTCCAGCAAGCGTACGCGGGTGCTAGCTGACCACCACAAAGCCACTTTGAAAATAAGACTGCGTTTCTGTTTTAAAATGAATGTTTAGTATCTGCTTGCTGGTCTCCGTTGTAAGTGCCACATCGCCCTCTGCCTGTAAGGACTCAAAAATCTCAACTGCCTAATCATAACAAAGTTTAAAATTAATCTAGATATCCAAATGCGCATCACATTGAGATGCCTTTTTGGCTGATATGTTTTTTCTTTCATTCTCATTTATGGGAAAAATTCATTTAGTAAAATACGTTGGTGCTGTCTTCCATAGCGGTTTTTATAAGTTCCATAAATTAGCACCGATTGGACTTTTTTTCCCTTGTTACATAAGCTTTTCTCATTAAAAAAAAAAAAAAAAAGTGGCTGTTTCCCTCTGACCCGGTCCATCTCAGGACGCTGGCACATTGGAGCAGGGCTGTCTGACAGCGGGCTCTAAAAGGCCGTTTCCCGTCTCCCAGCCCTTTCAGCGCGGCACTGGCGGATTACTGGCTGCCCGTGGACCTGTACGTCGGCGGGAAGGAGCACGCCGTCATGCACCTGTTCTACGCACGGTTCCTGAGTCACTTCTGCCATGACCAGAAGATGGTCAAGCACAGGTGAGCGTTTGCAGGCCCAGCGCCCGAGTGAGGCCCCCACAGGGCCGCCCGGAGCCGAGCCGGCGCTTCTGAAGCGAGGTGAGAACGTACTCGGAGTCCACACGTCGGCTCCTCAGAGTCACCGTCGGCCTCCGAGGTTTGCGGGACAGGTGTCCATGTCGTGCACTTGGTTCTGCCTCCTGTAGAATCTGGCCGTTGGTGCTTTTCTCCCTGTGTGGCTGAGTTTCATAACTTGGGGCTTTTACTTGTGGGCAGAAGGGAGCGGCCCATGATGGGATCCGGCTTTTAGAGCATCTTGTGCGAGGCCATAGTTGCCTGGTCCTCCGCAGAGGCCCGCTGTTGAAGCTCGGCTGACTCCCGCCTGATGGCACACGCTGAGAAAGTCTACAGCGGACTAGAGCTAGAGGATCATGTGAAGCCACTGCTGCCTTTTCTTCATCACAGTGCTCAGAAGACATATGTAGTAATCCCAGTATTTGGGAGACTGAGACCAGAGGATCCAGGTTCGAGGCCAGCCTCAGCTACTTAGTGAGGCACTCCACAACTTAGTGAGACTCTGTTTCAAAATAAAGAATTAAAAAAAAAAAAATAGGGCTGGGGGTATAGCTCAGAGGTAAAATGCCCCTGAGTTCAAAAAAAAAAAAAAGATATATGTATATGCTTTTTCTCATGAAACACATCACATATATGCTATATTTAGTATATTCTATAATCAAAAGAATAAAATGAAGCTGGGCATGGTGGTGTACGCTTGTCATCCTAGGACTTGGGAGGCTGAGACCAGAGGATCCAGGTTCATGGCCAGCCTCAGCTGCGTAGTGAGGCCCTCCGAAACTTAGTGAGACCCTGTTTCAAAATAAGGAGGAAAAAATAGGGCTGGGGTGTAGCTTGGAGAGTTCTTCAGTGCCTCTGCTGAAGGTAGTTTGTGTTACCTGTTGCTTGGAAATGTTGCCAACACAAGACGTTAAAGTGTCTGCTTGCGGGAACTCGGTCCCAGACTCCTGTGAGGTTGGCTTACGTCTGCAGCTTCTCGGGAGAGAGATTTTCTTTCCTTCCTGACAACATGGTGGTTGATGAAGGCAAGTCTCCGTGCTCTTCTGCACTCGACCTGCGTTTGTCTCATTCTCGTCACGCTGAGATCACCGCCTTACCGAGGCGAGGGAGCCCAACTGCTCAGGCCCCGGCTTCCCCTCCATTTTCTTTTTTTTTTTTTTTGCGGCACTGGGGATTGAACTCAGGGGCATTCTACCTCCGAGCTACACCCCCAGCCCCTTTTTATTCTTTATTTTGAAACCGGGTCTCACTGAGTTGCGGAGTGCCTCACTAGGTAGCTGAGGCTGGCCGCGAACCCGGATCCTCCGGTCTCAGCCTCCCGAATGCTGGGATTACAAGCGTGCGCCACCTCCAGCCTGTGCCCAGAGTCATGGTCACACGGATGGGCTCCACAGAAGCCGAAGGTGGAAACTGGCCCCGGGAACTGTGCTTTGCTCAGTGGGTTTTTGGTTTGATGTGGTTGGTTTGTTTTACTCAATGACACACCATAAGCAATGTGTTTATATCCTATCTGGCTTTCTCGGTTGTTTTCAGCAGACAGTAATCTGCTAGAAGTGTAATTCTTGGAACCTCCTTGAGAATATGTTTTAATTGAGCCGAGCAGGATGACACATACCTGTAATCTCAGTACATGAGAGGCTAAGATAAGATCCCAGGTTTGAGGACAGCCTCAGCAAGGTAGCAAGACTCTCAGCAACCTAGCAAGACCCCGTTTCAAAACAAAATTAAAGACGAGCGTGGTGGCTGAGACAGGAGGATCACAGGTTCGAGGGCGACCTCAGCAAGTAGTAAGATTCTCATCAACCTAGTGAGACTCTGTCTCCAAATAAGAAATAAAATTGGGCTGGGAGTGTAGCTTGAAGGTAGAATGCCTCTGGGTTCAATCTGTAGTACCCCCCAAATTAAAAAGGGTTGCAAGCTGGGCTTGGTGGCGCACACTTGTCATCCTAGTACTTGGGAGGCTGAGACAGGAGAATTGCAGGTTCATGGCCAGCCTCAGCTACTTAGTGAGGCTCTCCACAACTTAGACCTGTTTCAAAATAAAAAATTAAAAACAGGTTGGGGGTGTAGCTCAGAGTAGAATGCCCCTGGGTTCAATCCTCAGTACTGAAAATAAAAGTACATTCAATATTTAAAAATGGGGAGGGGGGCTGGGAATGTAGCTCAGAGTTAGAATGACTCTGAGTTCAAGCCCCAGTACCACAAAAACAAAACAAAGAGTTTTTCAATTACAGAGAAGAAAAGGGGAGTGGGGTGTCTGATTATATCCATATTCTGATAACCCATGTTGATAATAAGTAACACGTGCCTAAGATGAAGCATTTTACTGCACAGGAGTGAATTTGCTGCCTCCCACCCTCCGTCCTTTTCCTTAACTCTTAAGTTTCTTAATTTCATCCAGAAAAATATTTTGCATGTATGTTTTTATTGATACTCTCATCTTAAATGTTACGTATATTGCAAATAGGTTTTACTTTTTTGTTTAATAGTATAGGTTGGTGGTCTTTCAAAATCAGCACATACACATCTCTATTCTTTTTAATTTATGCATAGTATACTGTACTTTATTCAAATAGTTATGTTATTATTATTATTTTTAAAAATCCAGTAGCTTTCTTTTTTTTTTTTTTTTTTTTTTTTTTTTTTTTTTTTTTTTTTTTTTTTTTTTTTTTTTTTTTTTTTTTTTTTTGCAGTATTTAGGATTGAACCCAGGGATACTCTATTACTGAGCTAGAAAGAATTTTAATACTTTAACACTAGCTACATCTCCAGCCCCTTTTTGTTTTTTAATTTTGAGACAGGGTCTCACTAAGTTGCCCAGGCTAGCATTGAACTTGTGATCCTCCTGCCTCAGCCTCCCAAGTGGTTGGGATTTCAGGCATGCACCAGCACGCTTGGCCAGTGGCTCCCTTTACTCTCTTTCTAGGGGAGTCTGGGATCAAAGGATATGTGTTTTTGAATTTTTGATAGATGAAAAATTATTACTTCTAAGACTCTGTAATGCAGACAGAGCTCAGGTTCATGAAAATGGAGTGCATCAAAAGCTTCTGCGCCGCCAGCCCTTGGACCAGCTCCCCGAGCTGTGCTTCCTGTGGATTAAAGGCCGTCCACTGTAAGAAAACCAATTTAGGACAGAAATGAAATGCTTAAGCGAATTTTCTTCTCATTAGTCTCAGAGATGGTCTTGTGTAAAAATAAACTGGTCTGCATCAGAAGGACTCTAAACACATTAGCAGCTCTGATCCTTGAGTGAATAAATTAGTCAAAGTGTTTGTACTTCAACTTACAGAACTTACCAGTCTGTTTTGCATTTCCTTTTCTTTTTTTCTTGTACTGGGGCTTAAACCACCCAAGAGTACTCTACCTCTGAGCTACACCCCTAGCCCTTTTTATTTTTTATTTTGAAGCAGGGTCTTGCTAGGTTGCTAAGGCTGGCCTCAAACCAGTTAGGTAGAATGATACCCGTGTATTTAATCTCCAGTAGGGAGGGAAAGGAGGGAGGAGAGGAGAGGAACAAACTCAGGGTGGTATGATAGCCGGGCAAGTGAGCCCGTGGTGAGGTGCTTGGGGAGTGGGCAGGACGGGGGCACCAGGCCTGAGCGTGCTGTGAAGCTCATCGGCCCGCGCCCCCGGGACCTGGAGGCTTTTTCTTATACATGCTATGCTTCATTTAGCAATTTACCTTAAGAGGAAAAGGCTCAGTGGTAGAGCCCTTGCCTAGCATGTGGAAGGCCCTGGGTCCAGTCCCCAGCACCACAAGTAGGGAGGTGGGTGGGTGGATGGGAGGGTGGGTAGGCGGATGATAAAGAGTTTTGAAGGAGGAAGCCTGCAGAATACAGCCCTGGGACTGGCGCTGGGACTGGCAATGGCTCGGGTCAGGTTCTGGCAGCTACAATTGTGCAGCTTCCCACAAGGGGGCAGTGTAGGGCCACCGGTGGCACAGACCTGCGCTCGCAATGGCTCTTACTGAAATGTGTCAAGACCAGATCAGGGGGATTCGTAAAATAAACCTTTTGAAGCTGAAATAAATTTCAGTATGGAGGTCCACCTCAGTCGTCCTCTCAAGAGACGTTTCTGTTTTACTCTTCATCCAGTAAGTGTGTGGTTAAAAGTATTTCTTAGCTGGATGTGGAGGCGCATGCCTGTGATCCCAGCTACTAAGGAGGCTGAGGCAGGAGGATCACAAGATTGAGGCCAGCCTGGAAAACACAGTGAAACCCTGTCTCAAAGTAAAATAAAAAGGGCTGGGGTTTAGCTCAGTGATAGAGGTGAACTCCTGAGTCCAACCCCTAGTACTACTCCCCTCCCCCCAAGAAACCTCCTTTAAGTTGTTTTTTTTATATATTTTGAGGCAGGCCTTCCAGACTGAGGCCTCGGGCTCTTCCCCTGCCGTAGTGGAGAGCAGCACCATAGTTAAGCCTGCCGACGTGGCCCAGCGCTGCTGCCACTTACGAGGAGCCGGCTGTTGCGGCCGGCTTTGCAAGTGCAAAGTCGACTGACTCGCTTCCACGGGGGGCGGTCGTGCCTGCCCTCGGCGAGCAGGGCGCTGTGCTGATTTCCTGGCTCCCGACACGCACACCTCCAGCTTTCTTCTCCTGTCACCTCCTCAGAGAGCCCTTCCGGAAGCTGCTGGCCCAGGGCCTCATCAAGGGGCAGACGTTCCGTCTCCCGTCTGGACAGTACCTGCAGAGGGAGGAAGTGGACCTCACAGGTGAGAAGGACCCGTCCCGTCTGCCCCAGGTAACGGCGGAGAGCGAGGGAGGCCAGGTCTGGCAAGTAGGATGTGTCTGTCCTGTCTGTCCCGCACCTAGATGGAATTTATGGTGTTAGAACATGGGGGAGGGGGCCACCACGAGACCCCTGCACCACAGGACATGAGATTTAGAAGAGAATTCGGGCACAGTGACACACGCCTGCTATCCCAGTACTTAAGAGGCTGAGACAGGAGGATCGCAGATTTGAGGCCAGCCTCAACAATTTAGAGAGACCCTGTTTCAAAATTTTTAAAAAATGAGCAAGCATAGTGGCGCATGCCTGTAATCCCAGTACCTGAGAAGCTGAGATAGGAGGATCACAGGTTTGAGACCAGCCTCAGGACTTAGCAAGACTGTCAGCAACCCAGCAAGACCCTGTTTCAAATTAAAAAGCTCGGGTAGAACGCCCCTGGGCTCCATCCTTGGTACCAAAATATAAATGAAATAAGCCAGGCATGGTGGCGTATTCCTGCATTCCTAGTACTTGGAGTCTGAGCGAAGGAGATCACAGGTTCAAGGCCAGCCTCGTCAGCGTAGTGAGACCCTGTTTTAAAACAAAAAACAAAAGGGGCTGGGGATGTAGCTTGGAGGTAGAACGCCCCTGGGTTCAATCTCCAGTTCCACAAAGCAAATAATAAAAACTTTGATAGCACAGTGCAGAAGAGGAGGAGGCGCATCAGGGACGCCTGCCTCTCTTCCTGCGGCCCCTCCTCGCCTCCTGCTTGGGTAGGACCCTCAGAACCGCAGGCCTCCCTGCTGCTCTGTCGCATCTAGGCCCCGCCCCTGTCCACGCGGAAACCCGGGAGGCCCTGGAGGTGACGTGGGAGAAGATGAGCAAGTCCAAGCACAATGGGGTGGACCCCGAGGACGCCGTGGCACAGTACGGGGTCGACACCGTCCGGCTCTACGTCCTCTTCGCCGCCCCTCCCGAGAAGGACATCTTGTGGGACGTGAAGAGTAAGTCGCCTCCCCTCCCGGGCCTGTCCTCATCCTGGCCTGCCCTGGACTCTGGAGGGCAGGAAAGAAACATCCTCCCTGGGGGGGGGGGGGGGGAGGTCTAGGACCCGGTGCCCCGGAGCCGGGAGCAGTCTGCACAGCACCGAGTACTGTTCTCGGCACCACTCCCAGTGTGTGTGAGCCTGCAGACTCCCAGTCCTGGCGCAGCCTGGGCGCCTGCGCTGCCGTGGGTCTCAGCAAGGCTCGGGAGGCCTGTGCTGGAGGACAGACGGCCTCCTTTCTCCATCTTGCCGAGGGTTTTCTAGAGCAGGTCATCCCCTCGCCAACACAGAAAACCCCAGGGGCCGGGCCCGTATTGCCTGCGGCCCGCCAGACGCCCCAGCCACCCCGTCCCGGCGCCCACTCTGAAGATTTGTCTCTGCAAGCCGTTTAGATCCAGGAGGACAGGGCACCGCTCTCCTGGCAAGCCGTCCCAGCCGTTTGCTTCCCCTTCTGTGATCTGCCCCGAGACGGCTGCAGGAGAGACGCGCCTGGCCGGGTGAAGCGTGCCGGTTATTCAGGGGACCGCAGGTCACTAGGCCCGCCAGGCAGGGAGTGTGGCCTGCAGCAGAACCTCGGGCCCTTGAAGGCAGGGATGCGGCACTGCCCAGCGTCCTCCTCAGCGGGGGACAGGCTTATTTATTTATTGAACTGGGGATTGAACCCAGAGACATTCCACCTTTGAACTACACCCCCAGCCCTTTTTATTTTATTTTGGTACTGAAAGTTGAACCCAGGGGCATTTATTTTGAAACAAGGCCTCAGTAAGTTGCTGAGAATGGCCTCAAACCTGCGATCCTCCTGTCTCGGCCTCCCGAGCACTGAGATTACGGCGTGTACCACGAGGCCTGGCCTCCGTGGCATTTTTATCACGGCACGCGTGTACCCACCGAGCTTCTGGTCTCGCCGTGCACCTGGACTCCGGCAGACAGGCAGCACTTTGAGGAGCCTGCCGCCCGTCACTCAGAGCCGGGCACTGAGATGCCAGGGTCGGTCCTGGTCCAACGTTCCAGACGCCAGAGTCGCAGGCCACGGCCCGGACGGGGTGTCATCAGCTCATGGCTGCTTACTCATCTTACTGTCACCAGATCCACCCTTCTCATGAGCACCGTCTTTCTCTGTCCCCTTTGCCCCTCTGATTGCAGCCGACGCCCTCCCTGGGGTGCTGAGGTGGCAGCAGCGGCTGTGGTCCGTGGTCACCCGGTTCATCGAGGCCAGGACTTCCGGGGAGGAGCCACAGCCCCAGCTGCTGCGGGACGAGGACAGAGCGGAGGCCAGGAGGCTGTGGGAGTACAGGAGCTCGGTCGTCCGTCAGGTCAGGAAGCGCGCGTGCCCGTGCTGGGGCGGCCGTCACCCCGAGAATTGCCCTGCTGCCTCAGAGGCTCTTCAGACAACAGGACGGGCTTCCGGGGGAAACGGCTCCCATCCCGTCTCCTGGCCGCCGCTGCCGTGTCTCCACGCCGGGCACGTCCAGGCAGGGAGCAAACCCAGGGTCAGCCAGTGCTGTGCTGTGTAACGGGGCCAGGATCCAGGCTCTGAAGGGCACAGGAGACCACCTTAGAATGCCTTCCCACCCGACAGCGGGGCAGACCAGAGAGGACAAGCATCCCGCTGAAAGTGCAGCCCGTGGGGTAGAATCCAAGCTCCCTGGTGCCGGGCAGAGCGGGAACTTTCCTACTTGGTTGCTTTGGGGCACGCCATCCCTGTGAGTTATTCTAGGTTAGTTTTTGCAAATCCGAAGTCGTTTCTAACAGGTACCTGGTCCCCCAATTTCTTGGGCTGATCCTCCTCCCTTTAGATGTGCTGATCCAGGCTGGTCCTGGCGATGCACAGCTGTAATCCTAGTACTTGGGAGGCTGAGACAAGAGGATCACAAGCTCGAGGCCAGTCTCAGCAATTTAGTGAGACCATCTCAAAATAAAATATAGAAAGGGCTGGGGTGTGGCTCCATGGCAGAGTGCCAACCCAACCTGTACCAGGCCCTGGCCTCCATCCCCAGCCCTGAAGTAAAAGACGTGCCGCTCAGACTTGGAAAGGCAGCCAAGGTGGCCCGTCCAGACTCTCATTCCGAGGCCATCGATGACCGCAGGGCTCTCTTCTCTGTGTGGTTCATGTGACCTGCCGTGGCCCTGGGCCCAGCGAGGTCTCGTGTGGTGACCCGTCCTCAGCCCCGGCTCCCTCCTCCTCCGGGGCCGACTCTAATCCGGTGGCGCCGAGCGGTTGGGTTCACTCCGTACGAGCCTCTCTGGACCCAGCAGACCCTCTCTCCTGCCGCGTGATACACTTGGGTTGTTTCAGCAGGTTGGAAACTCTTGACACCGGAAAAGTGACACCCTTGCTGGGTGTGTGGTATCGGGGATTGCCAACTTCCTCAAGCCTGCCAAACCTGCCATCCTCCTGTCCCATCCTCCCAAGTATGGGTTACGGCAGGAGCCCCGCGCCCGGCCTCATCTGAGTGTGAGGCCCAGCCCGGAGAAGGCACCCCGCGCCGCCCGCGCACTCCTGCTGCGGTGTTCGCCCTTCAGACGGCTGGCGTCGCTTCCTTAAGCACCTACGGGCCACGTGTAATCCTGGTACTGGGGAAGCCGAAACAGGAGGGCCGTGGGTTCCAGGGCAGCCTTAGCAACCTGGCAAGACTCTCAGCACGTAGAGAGACGCTGTTTCAAAATAAAAAGAGCTGGAGTGTAGCTCAGAGGTAGAATGCCCCTGGGTTCAATCCCCAGTACCACCAAAAAAGGGGAAAAAACCTGCCTCCTATGGAAACCAACACTGTCTCCGCTATGGAAGAGGGGCAGTCTGAAATGGTGGAAACTGTCCACTCTGAATGAAGAAATATCGGTGCTGACAAAGTAGTGATTACTTGAGAGGATAAATATGTTTATGAGTACCTTTGATTGCGTTCATTTAATTTCACTTTCTTTGATAATTCACGTTTTTTCTGGAAAGCTTAGAGGGATTTCGAATTAAGTGGCTAATTCAACTTTTGCCAACAGGTGACGTCCCATTTCACAGAGGACCTCTCGCTGAACTCCGTAATCTCTCAGCTGATGGGGCTCACTGGTGCCCTGCTGGTGAGAGGCTGGAGGAGGAGGGAGGAGGGAAGAGGGAGGAGGGAGGGGGAGGCGTGCTTAGATGGCCTGCAGGAGCCCAGGTGACCGAGGGCAGCACCACAACGCCCCCCCTCTGGGCGCTTCTGCTCTCTTACGGATCTTAGCCAGGTGCAGCACACACGTGTAATCCCAGCACTTGGGAGGCTGAGACAGGAGGATCGCAGGTTCCAGGCTAGCCTCAGCAACTTACTGAGACCCTCAGCAACTTGATGAGACCCTCTCTTAAAACAAAAAATAAGAGGGCTGGGGGTGTAGCTCAGAGGTAGAATGCCCCTAGGTTCAATCCCTAGTACACACATAAAACAAAGTTTGCCTGATTACCACCCCTGCCCTGTATTAAGCGGGGTAGGCGTCTCTGAGAGGCAGGGGGCTCTCCGGTGAGCCTGCGTGATGCTGACTGGACGGGCAGGGGGGCTCTCTCCCCTGTGTCCTGGTGGGGGTGGGGTGGGCTTAGCAGGGCCCCAGCTCTGCCCCTGCCTTCCGATCTTGCTCCGCCGTCTCACCTCGCTCTCCGTCTTCCTCAGCAAGCCTCTCCCCGAGTCGTTCTCCACAGCCCCGAGTTCGAGGATGCGCTGTGTGCCCTGCTGGTGATGGCCGCCCCGCTGGCCCCCCACTTGACCTCGGAGCTCTGGGCAGGTGCGTGGCTGGCCCTGGCCTGGCCGGTGCTACTGACCGGGCCAGGCTGGGGCCTCTCTTCCTTTTCTTTCTTTTCTAGGGAATGTGTGGTACTGGGCATGGAACCCAGGGGCATCCTACCTCTGAGCTACACCCCCAGGCCTGTTTTTAGTTTGAAACAGGGTCTCACTAGGTTGATGAGAGTCTCACTACTTGCTGAGGCAATCCTCCTGTCTCAGCCTCCCAGGTCCTATGATCACAGCACGCACCACCACACCCAGCTAGGGCATCTGTGAAGGTCACTGGGGGCTCCGATGTCCTCAGCCATGAGGTCCCGTGCTTGGCGTCTGAGCTCAGGGACTGTCTTGTCCTCTGGCCTGGTTCTTCTTCCCTATGGTCACCACTGACTAAAGGAACAAGCTCCCCACTGCGATGATGTCAGTGCTGATGTCACCCCAGAACACTCCCTCCCGAGAGGCCTGGCGTCCACATGCCACGACCTTGCGTGACCTTCAGGATGCATGCCTGTGTTTGGGCCTGGTCTACAGCTGGAGCGGGGCCTGTGCATTCCGTCCTCTTCTCCAAATGATGATTGCCGATCGAGGCACCGGAGCAGGCCTGACCGTGCAGCCCCAAGAATCCTTCCACCTCAGTAGAGCTGCTGGCCCGGAGAGAAGCGGGGACTCATGTAAACCCTGGGACTGGGCCGGGGCCAAGCCACGGGGGCAGACGAGCACGCGTGCTCAGGATCCAGACGTGCGCTCAGCTCCAAGCACGTGGCATGACGGCTCTCCTCACTGCGTCCACTCCCGTGGCTGTGGCAACAGGCCTGGGAGCCTGGGCTCTGTCCCCGGCACCCGCAGTCAGTAAGGACGGAGGAGAAACGCACGATGGCGGGATGAGGCCGGGTCTCGCGTGGGCTGGCCAGAGGAGCTCCTTCCTGCCCTGAGTCGGGCATGGCGACGGGAGAGGGGAGATGGCGACAAGGTACACAAGAGATTCTCTAGGAGGGCCTGGCCTCCCTCCCTCTCAGGGGAGACGAGACGCCATCGCCCCGCTGCCCTCCTCCCATGACCAGCAAGCGCCTCCAGAAAGGGGGCGCTCGTCCCGTGAGGCGGGCCGGTCTCCTGCTTCCGCCGTTCAGCCGGAGCCTCCAGAGTCTGGCTGTAACTTTGGTCTCCAGCATCACTTCAGCTGCTCAGCCAACTACCGCGCTCCCCTTACCCGTAGTTCCAGCGTCCAAGGGGGCGGTTACTGAGGTCAGCGAGGTTGGGAAATGTTAAATGGAGCCCAGTGTGGTGGCGCACACCTGTAATCCCAGGACTTGGGAGGCTGAGACGGGAGGATCGCAGGCTCAGGGACAGCCTCAGCAAGTAGTGAGACTCTCAGCAACCTAGTGAGACCCTGGTTCAAAATAAAAAGATAGGGCTGAGGGTGTAGCTTGGAGGTAGAATGCCCCTGGGTTCCATCCCTAGTACCACAAAACAACCAAAGGAACAAGTCGTGTAGAAGTCTGTGTATGAGAGAGAGAGAGATCGCTTATTACCAGGGATGAAAGCACCACCCCGGGAGGTTGTTTGTTTTGTTGGTGCCAGGATGGAACCCGGGCACGTCCCTCTGGTGGTATCTTAGACCTGACTGTGTCTGCTGTATGGATGTTGTTATTTCAAAGTCCCATCAATGAAACTTTTTCTGGGAAGAGGCTGAAGTGACTTGGCCTCACTTCCTGCCCGTTTTTGTGGACTTGTCACGGCCAGCGGAGGCCGGGGGTGACCAGACACCACGGAGCCCGGGCCCTCCCTCGGGTGGGTCTGACAGCTGCGGTGGAGCCGGGCCCCAAGACGGCCTCGGGAGGGGGCCAGCACCCACAGGGCCGGGGCCCCAGCACTCACGCTCGCAGAGGGCAGGAGGGCAGCTGGCCCTGCGTGGTGGCCTGCAGGCCTGGGCCCCGCCATTCCCCGTCTGCATTGTCGTTCTCCGCTGCTTCTCAGAGGCTGCCCCCACCTCCCCCCAATTAAAAAAACCCTGCATCTGTCGTGTACACGGCAGGCATTTTTACTTCCCTCAGAGGAGCAGGGAAGCAGAGACGTTGCACATGAGCGGGTCCTGAGTTCCTGGTCCTCCCTGCAGGACAGGAAGGCCTGCTCCGGGCTCCGTGGAACTGCTGGCCTCGGCCCAGGCTGCTATAATAAGAGTCCCAGCTGCTCCAGCAAGGAGCAAGGCTTCCTCCATTTCTTAAAGTGGAATTTGCAGCCGCTTCTGCCCAGAGCATCTGTGTCCAGGGTCCTTTCACCTCCCAGCCATCCTGTACAACTTCCACGCGGAGGCTCCGGAAGGCTTTCCGCCGAGGCGGAGGTCACGGGACGAGCCCCCGGCAGCTTGGCTTCCTTCCTCGGCCTCCTGTTCGGTAGGAGTTGCAAGCGAAGTCCTTCTGAGGAACAAGCCGGAGTCTCCTTGTGCACATCCGTCAGGCACGGGTTCCTAAGAAGAGCGAAGGCCAGCCACAGGAGCCAGCGGCCCAAGTGCCACGTATCTTCCAAACCTCGCCACCCTCAGCCCCAAGAGCCTTGGCTTCCCTGTGTGGCCGCCATCGTGGGTCATGAGTGCACCGGTGGTAAGGCGTAACAGGCTAGCCACGAAGGCCCTGGTCCCGCCAAGAATCAAGACGCGACGGAACAGAAGGGACCAGTGCTGCTCAGTGGCCCCGGGACCGAGGCTGGGGACCGTCAGCCCTGCCTGTGACCAGCAAGGGCTTGTACACTAGGATGGAAGCCAGCTGCCGCTCGGTGCACAGGACTTAGCTGGAGAGCGCACGTCCGCACCTCGGTGACCGAATGCCTACGTCGCTCTGGATCGGAAGGCTTGCTGTGTGCGGCGCGTGGAGTCCCCGGCCACAGGCCTGACTGAGCGTCCCACGGAGGAGGTCCGCCACTCCAGGAAGCCAGCAGAAAAGGCCGTGCTGAGAGGCCTGGAAGTCACCTGTTTTCTTTTTCTTTTTGGCACTGGGAAATTGAACACAATGGCATTTTAGCCCAAGCCTCGCCCCAGCCCTATTTTATTTTTTATTTGTTAAGTTGCAAGAAGGCCTCACTAAATTGCTAAGACTGGCTTCACACCTGTGATCCTCCTGTCTCAGCCTCCCAAGTACTGTGATGACAGTACTTGCACCACCACACCCAGCCTGAAAGTCCCCTTAATCAGGGTAGCTCCATGGGCACGAGAGGGGAGCCAGGTCCGTAGCGCCGACTTGCAGGGACCGACGGTGCCATCAAGGTCCTACAGCAAGGGCGGCAAGGCCAGGATCAGGGTCTGCAGAGCTGCCCGAGCAGGCGACCTCGGCCAGTGGCGCTCCCGCCTGCGCGCTGACGGCCCTCCTCGCCTTGCCTTGCAGGCCTGGCGCTGGTGCCCAGGAAGCTCTGCGCCCACCTCTCCTGGGACGCTCCCGTCCTGCGGCAGGCCTGGCCCACCGTGGACACGCAGTTCTTCCAGCAGCCGGACGTGGTGCAGATGGCAGTTCTGGTAAGCATCGCCCTCGTCCCGGGCCGGGGGCGAATCTGCAGGGCAGCTCCCTGTCCACCTGGGGCTGGCGCACCCAGCTCCGGCCGGCCTTCAGAGCGGGCGGGGCCAAAGGCCCGTCAGCCCTTGGCCCTGGGTACAGCCCTGTCACCAGGGCCAGAAGCACGTGAGCGTCAACTCTCCTGGCCGCCGGGGGGGGGGGTCAGAGAGTGTGACAGAGAGGCGTGGCAATGCAGGAATACCACACACTAAAAACTGTCATTTCAGACGTGAATTCTTTTTTCTTTTTGGTAAGTTGGATCATTATAAATACATGAGTAAGCCAGGCGTGGTGGTGCACGCTTGTAATCCCAGTACTTGGGAGGCTGAGACAGGAGGATCACAGGTTTGTGGCCAGCCTCAGCTACTTAGCGAGGCCCTCCGCAACTTAGACCCTGTTTCAAGATAAAGAATAAAAGCTAGAGCGGGGGGTGTAGCTTGGAGGTAGAATGCCCCTGGGTTCCAACCCCAGTACCACACACACACATAACATTTAGAAAGGGCTGTAGACGTGACTCAGTGGTGGAGTGCCTTGGGTTCAATCCCTAGTACTGAAAGAGAAAGGAAAATTATCAACAGTCAGGCCCGCCCAGGGGCAGCAGGGACCACTGCGCCAGAGGTGGCCGGCTGGCCCAGCCCGTCTGCACGCATGTGCCGGGCCCAGCACCTCGCTGAAGGACGTGTCCGGCCGTAGCCTGGGCTCTGCACGGCCGCTGGGCTCCTGCTGCAGTTGCAGTGCCCGCCCCCTGCAGTCTGGGCTCCCCCCTGCCTGTCTGGTTGCCTTGAGCCTGGTGGGAGGCAGGTGGTGGCCGCCCTGTCGCCTCCCTGCCCCTCTTTCCCGGACAGTCAGTGGCCTGGTGGCCTGCCACGCTGCGGCCTTTCCTCCTCATTTGTGTCGGCTCTTTCCTCCCCAGATCAACAACAAGGCCTGCGGCAAGATCCCCGTGCCCCAGCAGGTGGCCAGGGACCAGGACAAGGTCCAGGAGCTGGTTCTGCAGAGCGAGCTGGGCGCCCGGCTCCTGCAGGGGAGGAGCATCCGGAAGGCCTTCCTGTCCCCCAGGACTGCCCTCATCAACTTCCTGGTGCAGGAGTGACCCCTCCGGGCCTGGGCCGAGGGCCCACCCACCTCCTGTCCCAGCCTGTGGGGCCTCTGGCTGCAGGGGTGAGGGCGGACATGAGCAGAGCAGACCAGGGCCGGGATCGCCACGCGCTGGCAAGCCCGAGGGGCTGCAGGGTGGCAGCGCGGGTCTCCTGGCCTTTGGCCCGGCTGAGGGCCCTTCGGGTCCCGTTCGTTCAGAGGTCCTGCGTGTGGACTTGGACACCGGGGCCTTTTGAGCCAGAAGAGCAGCAGTGCTGGTGGCTGCGCACGCGTCCCCGCCACTCCCAGCCGCTTCCTCCCCAGCCAGCTGGAGGCCTGGGCGGGGGGGGCAGGGCAGTGCCTCATGGCCACCGTGGCGGGGGGACACTGGGCAGCCGGTCCCCAACCTCAGCCCTCTGCAGCCCCGCAGAATGGCGGCTCGTGTGGGGCCCAGATGCTGAGGCCACCATGGTCGACACAGCCCCAGAGCCAGTCACCGGGAAGAGCGGGCCACCACAGAGGAGCAGGCTGCTGCCGTCCGCATCACCTCCTGCATCACCTCCCGCGTAAGGCCACTGCCGGGGACAGGCCGATCCTGACACTGTGTGGTGCTAGAAAGCTGTCTTTGGTGGCGCACCTGTAATCCCAGTACTTGGGAGGCTGAGACAGGAGGGTCGCAGGTTCGGGGACAGCCTCAGCAAGTAGTGAGACTCTCCAGCCTAACAAGACCCTGTTTCCAAATAAAAATAAAATCTGGCTGGGGATGTAGCTCAGAGGTAGAATGCCCCTGGGTTCAATCCCCAGTGCCACCAAAAAAAAAAAAAAACTGTCTTTGCCATCTGAGGCCTGAGGCCATTCTAAAGTGGCTTCAGTGTGGCCTCCTGCGGTTCAGCAGGTGACAGCGCCTTTTTTCTACTGTAATAAAGTATCACTTTGGGACGTGTCTGTGATCTTGGGGTAGTCAGGAGCAGATGGAGGCCCTCCACCGTCACCGGCGGCACTGACTGGCCCCCCTCCACACGGTCTACCGAGGTGCACATGGTCCTCGCTCTGGACCCGGCTCTGCGCAGAGGCCATGGTGACTCGGGCCCATGGCAGTGGCAGCTGTCATGGGCTCTCGGCTGTCACTCAAATATACTCCTCTGTCTCACCCCCGTGCCCAGAAATTCCAACTTAATTGTGCTGCAGTGTAGCTTGGGCACCAGGGATCTTGAAAGCTCTATAAGTAGGAGTCAAGCGTGGTAGTGCCTGCCCACGATCCCAGTGCTGGGGTGCTGAGCCAGGACGACTGCACGTTGGAGTCCAGTCTTAGCAACTGAGACCTCGGTAACTTAGCAAGACCAAAAGACTGGCTCGGGTAGAACACTCCTGGGCTCAATCCACAGTACCAAAAACAAATTTAAAAATCCTACAAGTAGGACTGGGAGTGTAGCTCAATGGTAAAGCGTGTGCTTAGTGTGCACAAAACTCTGGGTTTGATCCCTAGCAACACACACACACACACACACATGTGACTGTAATGGGCAGTGAACTGGAGACTGCTGGATCACTAGATGCATTTGAACGTCATTTCTGCCTAGTTCTTCCTCTCACCAATCCTCCGCGTGGCCAGAGACCCGGCCATGGTAAAGCAGTCTTGGGGAAGCCTAGAATCTGAAAGGAAGGCCGCAGCGCCCTGGGGCAGGTGCTAGGACATTCCCGAGCTGAGTAGAAGGCTCACGTCCCGTTGCATGTCTGAGCAGGAGGAGAGAGCTTTTGCTCCCTTTCTCGGGTGAGCCAAGTGGTCTCCAACGAGAGGAGGGCAGGAAGCGCTTCGTTTGCACATTCTCTAGCCGGAGCAGCAGCTGGACTGACCCGAGGCTGGCACCCGCACAGAGCAAGACTCCTGGTTCCTCCCAGGAGATGGCGGCTGTGCTGGAACCAGAGGGCGGGTGGAGATGAGCTCAGTCCTGTAAGACTGTCTCCATGAGGTCAAAAACCGAGCTGGTCACACACGCCCTGGGGGAGGAGCTCTTCTCTCGTGAAGAAACCCAGGCTCCGAGGCTCAAGGATACAGCCAGTTTCACAGCTAACAGGGAGGAGTGCCAGGATCCTCACCCACATCCTCGGGTCCCACTCACGCTGCCCTGCCACGCCCACCGGCCCCTCGCCCAACTTCCTGTCCTGCCGGGTGTACGTCGGCCAAAACCACTGACTCTGTGAGCAGATGAAGTTCTCCTGGGAAGGTTCCCTCTGCATGTCCACGGTCACGGGGTGGCGCCCAGGCCTGGAGCCTGGGGTCAGGTCCTGAGGGCTGGGCGTGAAGCTCCTGCCCGGCTCCTGGGGACCCTGACTGGCAGGTGGGTGCCCTGGTGACTTCTGTTGGGAAATGAGTGGAGAGACTGTGTGTGCAAGAAAAGTGCAGGCAGCCAGGAGTGGTGGCGCACACTTGTAATCCCAGCATTTGGGAGGCTGAGACAGGAGGATCCAGGTTCGCGGCCAGCCTCAGCTACCTAGTGAGGCACTCGGAAACTCAGTGAGACCCTGTTTCAAAATAAAGAATAAAAAACTGGGCTGGGGGTATAGCTCGGAGGTAGAATGCTCCTGAGTTCAATCCCCAGTACTGAAAAAAAAAAAAAAAGTGCAAGCCACCACAGACGCGGGCCCAGGAAAGTCTCCACCGGAAATCTCCGAGACTGAAACAAAAAGCAGGCCGGGAAGCCTCAGCGCACGGGCCTTCAGCCCAACACACAGCCCCGGGGAGCGGGTCAAGAACATTGGGGCCTCCCGGCCAGGGACAAGGCGGGGCGTGGAGATTCTCAGGAATAGCAGGCGTATACGGTGTAAGCCCGACCTTTGCTTTAGTTCCAACCCTTACAAAGAAAGACAGGAGGAGGAAGTTTACCCGCAGAACAGTGGATGAGAGTCCTCTGAAGTTTGATTTCCTTCTGTTCTCTTGTTTGCATCTTCTAATTTTTACTGGCCGTGAAATATCACAGTGGTAGAGAAAAACATCGAGATGGCCAATTTGGGGAAGACCCACATAAGCCAAGAGCCCGTTCCCCTGGGCTTTTCTTTTCTTTTTTTTTTTTCCCCTCCTGGCTGGAGTGTTGAGCTCCCTGGAAGAACACAGCCTGTAGGAAAGGGTGCAGAACAGAAGGGGAGGCGCCTGCTGGCCAGAGCCTGAGAAAGAACTGGAGGAACCGGCACACCCCGCAGTGGACTCCTGCTCCCTGCCGGCCTCTGGGTCAAGGGTGGGAAACCGAAGCTGTTAAGGTCGCCTTAGGCCAGCAGTAAAGCTGGCTGGGAAGGGCCGACTTGCCCCACCCCACCCGTGCACTCCCACGCAGAGCCCCCTCCCCAGATTTCACAGGGAAGTTCTGGTGCCCGAGGGAAGTGCTCCCAAAGGTGGCCAGCCCGCCACCTGTGGCCTAGAAGGAGCAGGGGAGCGGCAGGAGGAGGCATTGCCCACCCCACCCCGTCCTCCATGAGAAAGCTCCTGGAATCAGTGTCCTGGGCTGCCCGAGCGCTCAGGGCCGGTGGCCGGCAGCCTCACCCACACCGGTGAGTTGGTGAATGGAATCCGAGGTGACCGAGGCTGAGCAAGCGGGCCCCCCCAGGGCGGCGCTGGCAGGGCCTCCCAGGAAGGCCAGTCCTGTGGGCAGAGGCCTCTCGGGCTCCAGGGAGGCCACGCTGTCCCCGAGAGCTGAGCTCCCTGCAGGCCCACCTCTGACCCTGGCTACCCACACGGCGTGGGAGGGCGACAGCCGGGGCCCCGGAGGGGACGCCGCAGCCAGGCCTGCGGGCACCCGCTACCCGTGACTCATCTGCTCTCCCAGCCCCGCGCTTGGAGCCCAGCGGTCCTGAGCCTCAGAAAGCCTGCTTGTGCCACGGGCCCTCGGGCAGAAGCGGGCCTGCCACTCCCCGAAGTCCTCAGCAGCAGGGATGGCACCTGCCCTTTGTTGGAGACCAATTACGTGCCAGGCCCGGCGGTCCCACGATGGGGCCTCGCCCAGGGCCACACACGGGAAGGTGGCAGAGCCGTGTTCCAACCTGCTCCCCCGCCCGCTCTACCAAGCCGGCCCCGAAGGCGGTCCTGGGTCCAGAACTGTGGACACAGGCGCCACTGTCATCCTCACCAACTAACCAGTTAGTTTCCAGCAATCATCTGTTTTCATTTTTTTTTTTTTTTTTTTTTTTTTTTTTTT